>LBNU01002777.1:107919-139277 GCA_014162995.1 Artemisia annua | reverse complement strand
AAGAGAAAGGATGTATCGCTGGCAGTGTTAAGCTTAGAAAGGCACACGCGAGACCATTTAAGTTAAGGTTAATCACTTTGCAAGGTGTGTTGTAGAAAGAAAGTTAATTTTTGTCCTAAATGAATACACAACATATAGTTCAATCATACGCGATAATTCTATTGAGCACTTGTTTTAAGTGGCGGAAAAGTGTCCCGTGTAATGGGGCAAAAAAACCGTAACCTTTCCCTAAGATAGCATCTCTTGAGATTGCTAAATGTTCCATGTGCCGTTGTAGCTCATGGCCATCTTTGTCATGCTAGGCTCTGTATTCTGTCTAATTTTCCTAGTGCTTTGTTCCGATATGATCCTCATAAAGGGTCCTTTTCCGACATTTGGTCAAGCTTATTCCTTGTGTAATCTCTTAATAGCGTGTCTTTGCATTCATTTACCAGCGATATATCGAGGTCAGTCTGAGTCTTTGAATGAGGTGCTGTTCGACTTTAGCTATCGTAGTATTCCTTCATTTTCGAAACTTCGCTTTTTCCTCCGCATTATAGTGGCCGATCGGCGCTTTCTTCAATAGGTCCAAGTCTATACGCCGGTTCATCATCATTAGTTATGCGACATAACTTCTGCCGTTTCGAATATGTTGGCATCCCAATCTCAGCCGGTATGACCGCTCTGTCCGTGGTACTCGCAGTAACTCGCATCCCTACACCCGATCTTTCTGGGTGCGGCTTGGTGGAGGTTTTGGGCAAGTTCGCGCCTTCCGTCACAAATATCCCCTTGGAGTCTTCGTTTAGTGCGAGTACTTGGTCGTTCCCTCGCCCGCCCCCTGACTGCGGTAGCTCTTATCAAGGTTGCTCTCATGGTCATATGATTGTCTCCTAGGTTGTTCTTGTGACTTATAGTTTGAGTGCCTTTTCTTGCTGTCCGCAGCGGCGGGCTTCTCCTTTGGATAAAGGACCTTGTGCGGCCTTCATGAGCTCAGTCAAGGTTTGGAGAACCCTGTCGTTTAACTTCTTGATAAGTTCTGGGTTATTGTCCCGATAAATCCTGAAATCTTTTAGTACCTCGGGCATGCTTGACAATGTATCGCATTCGTCAACTTAAGCGCTCCATATAAGCGCTTGTGGATTTCCCCTTGGCGCTTTTTTTACCCTAGCCAATTCGACAGGTTTTTGGTGCACTTCTTCCCTCTGAGTAATTCAAGCGAAACGCCTTAACGCAACTCTTCAAACGTCAATGCTCCTGCGTGGCAGTTTTTACTGAACCAGTTTCGCGTATCCCCACTAATTGTAGAGTTGAAACCATCGTACCCAACACACCGGTTGTGGCCAATTCTCAATAGTAGCAGTTGATTCGAAATTTTTAGGTGGTATCAGGATCACCCGTCCCACATAACATAAGTCTTAACATTAGCGGGCATGCGCCTTCTCTTATCCTCTGAAAAATCGCTGATGCGCCTAGTAAATGCATCAACCTTCTGGCGACGCCAAGGACGAGACATATCTTCGTCTTCCTCGTCGCGGTACCTTTCTCTGGACTTCCAGTGTCCTGTTTCTTCGTCCTCGTTGTCCGAGGAGTCACTTGAAGATGAACTCGCTATTCTGCGACGTTTACGTTGGCTGTCCTCAGAATCCGAGTTTGAAGGGCTTTCGCTGGGGGAACGCCGTCGTCCCAATCTATCATGAACCCTGGGACGACCAAGCCTAGCGTGGACATTGGTACGCCATCCATCGCCTTCGCGCTCTTCCCTGTACTGCGAGCCAGTTGCTTCGTCTGGTATGGCTCTCCTTCCGACCCTAGCAAACACTACAACATTTCTTGAAGAGCAATAATATTCAACCCCAATTTAGTGTTGACCAAAAAAACTATCGTCACCTTGGTGTGATCGTTTTAGTATAGTGTATTTTACCGAAGAAATACTCGTGGAAGTATTTCCCCGGGTCGTGTCCCAACGAAAGTGGGAATGGAATTAAGATTCCGTCGTGTGATTCGTGAAGTGAATAGTGATAAAAAGTGAGATTATGATGGAAAGCAAATCGATACTAAAAAGCATACCAAAAAGCAATTAAAATGATAACGTAAAGCAATCTAAACTTAAAACGCAACCTATTCTAAAAACGCGAGAAATATTTATAAATAACATATGTGTGCAAATAAAACGTGAAATATAATTTCTACTAATCCTACGGGCGTAAAAATTATTTCCCTACATTTTAAATGGTAAAAGAAAATTTTGGGAAAAAGAAAATTAATTTTTTTTTTTACTTTTTATTTATTTATTATGATTTTAAAACTATAGTAAAGAAATAAAATGTTTAAAAATGGTAAAGATTATCAAATAAATCCAAAATTTATTCTAAAATTACTTTATACTAAAACTGAATTAAGAAAAATGAGAAATCTAAAAAAAAACTGAATTTGAGAAGCTCGTACAAGCTAAAATGGATTCAAGAGTTTTATAAAACTAAGAAAAGGAAAAGGGTTTATAAAAGAATTAAATGTGCAAGGATCTACGAGAAATCCCTAGGGTGCAAATGGTTTATTGTGTTGGTTATGCGTCTGTGTGGTCATGAGGTCCCAGGTTCGAATCCCTTAGGAACCTTTTTGCAAAAACTTTTTATTATTTGATTTTTCTTTTAGAAACTTAATAACAAGCTAGAAAAATGAAACTTTTGTGAAAACAAAATTTTTGAAACTTTGAAATAGGTTGAGAACTGGGCACATATATGAAACAATTTATAAAAGATTTTATTCAAGAAAAAGAGTGCAACTAATTAAGTGGGTACAAGCTTCTAACAAGCTTGCGCCAACTAGGTTAAGCTATAAGGGCTAAACCTAGACTATTTCAGCTACTACAATGCTAAACTAGTACCAAAAAGCAGAAAGAGATAAGCATACTAGGGATAAACAGATGAGCAATTTAATAAGCAAAAAGCAAACAAAACAATGAAGAAGAATAGCCTACATCCCCAACTTGCAGCTAGCGCAAAAGCTAATGGACTAAAAGCTACGGTCTAAAAATGATGAGTCCATAAAAATAAGCTAGCAAACAACACTTAAACCAAACCTTAGACCTAAAGGAGCTTGTATGAGCTTAAACCAAAGCTGAAAAGGAAGCTAAGTTGGGACAAATATAGCTGATGAGCAGGGCATAAATAGTCCAATCAGAGCAGATGTAAGGCTACAAAATAGCTAACAAATGTACTACAAATTGAAAAATAAGCTATCCTAGATGAATATTGTACTACTAGCTGATTATGAAATCAAATTCTAAACCTAAATCATATCATTACTAACCTAAAATTGAAGGTGAAGGGGGCTTGAGATGCCACTGATGTTGTTATGCAGTTGGGTCAGAAATGGGGCAACATTGAGATATTTGACTGATGAAACTAAGATACCAGATGCTTAACATGTATGCTACCCTGAAATGAGCTAAAATGAAGCACAATATACTACTAAAAGAACCTAAGCTACAATCTATCCTAGCTAAGAATTTATAACAGTTGAACTAAATTTTTTTTAGGAAATGCTCAAAAACGTTAAAATCTTCTTGAAAATGAAAATTAAGATTTTAGAACTGCTAGAATTAACAAAATGAAACTGAGCCAAGTTTAGTTTTGGGACAAAACTTGTTTTATCTTATGAACAGCTACTATGCCAAACACTACCTAAGGTCCAAACTGATGAGATTTTGCACTACTAGACACCTAATTAAGCTGAGAAACTGAATATCAAACCTAAAGCAAGCTACATTAAGACCTAACCAGCAAAAAAAAATCACTAAAAAGCATTTAAACATAAGCAATAAGCACAAACAGTTTCTAAGCTACAAATGCGAATAGAAATGAGAGTTAAGTATTCTGACCTCAAATCAGAATTTGAATCACAAAATGGCTTCCCAACAAGCTACTTAAACCAAATTAACCTCATTAAACCTCTTCTGAATCAGCTATTCTCACCTTATTGCTCAGTTTGACTTTCAAGTTGACTTTTTGCAATTGAATCAATATAAGCAGAAAAACTCACTATAAGCTACGGTTAAGCTAAAACGAGATTAACGGAACAGAAGAGAAAGTTTTTGGAATCAAATTGACATTTAAAAACAATATGAAAGCTATTAGAGTAATTAAAACAAGTATTTAAAGGAAACTTGATTTCATTCAAATTCAGAAGAATACAAAGCTTAAGACGAAAATTACAATTTTAAAGAGCTAAAAACAACAAAATTAAGCTAGATTAAACTACCCTACTATATCCTAACCTTACTCCTAATTAGCTAACATTCCTTAATTGAAGTGAGGAGGAGAGCTTTTATAGGCCTGTTGAGGAGCTTCTAGGGCTTCCTGAGATGCTTCTCGAACTTCAATCACAGCCCTTGATCTTGTTCCCATCATCAATCAACCATTTGTAACCCTTGGATTGGATGTGTGACCTGTCTCGACCAATCAAAAGCTTCCAAACCTCCATGCTGGTGATCCGTGTGCTATCCCCTCTGACACGTTGTCAGGAATATTCTAGGTATCATAATTGTACGGGTAATTATTTGAAGAGGCAGGGTAAAAGGGATTGGGGGTGATAAACAGTAACACTCAAGAAAAGGGCGCGTTTGGTTTTTATTGTTGTTTGACCAGTGAATTGGGGGTTTGACCTCCGGGTTTTGGGATAGGATCGGGTTAAAAGATATAGTGGGAGTGGGATAGTTTATAAAAGGTGAATGGGCTTATGTGATTTATGGGCTTATGATAGAAATATTAAATATGGATTGGACAAGGCTTTTAATACTAGTGATTTGAGGATTAAAAAGTTGGGATTAATAAGGACCAAATATGTAAACTTCGAATCTCCAAGGGCCTAAGCCGCCAAATCTAAAAATTCAAGTACCAATTCTGTAAAATCACTGCAAGAGCTATTTGTGGCGAATGATGATTCTTGAAGGTTGACTTTNTTCTCGAACTTCAATCACAGCCCTTGATCTTGTTCCCATCATCAATCAACCATTTCTAACCCTTGGATTGGATGTGTGACCTGTCTCGACCAATCAAAAGCTTCCAAACCTCCACGCTGGTGATTCGTGTGCTATCCCCTCTGACACGTTGTCAGGAATATTCTAGGTATCATAATTGTACGGGTAATTATTTGAAGAGGCAGGGTAAAAGGGATTGGGGGTGATAAACAGTAACACTCAAGAAAAGGGCGCGTTTGGTTTTTATTGTTGTTTGACCAGTGAATTGGGGGTTTGACCTCCGGGTTTTGGGATAGGATCGGGTTAAAAGATATAGTGGGAGTGGGATAGTTTATAAAAGGTGAATGGGCTTATGTGATTTATGGGCTTATGATAGAAATATTAAATATGGATTGGACAAGGCTTTTAATACTAGTGATATGAGGATTAAAAAGTTGGGATTAATAAGGACCAAATATGTAAACTTCGAATCTCCAAGGGCCTAAGCCGCCAAATCTCAAAATTCAAGTACCAATTCTGTAAAATCACTGCAAGAGCTATATCTGTGGCGAATGATGATTCTTGAAGGTTGACTTTGACAAATTGGGCTCAAATATTGATCCGTGATTGAAAATTGCTTCCCGGCATCGGCTTTAAATTTCCTTTTCCAAATCCCGTGCTCATGTTGTCGTTTTTGCTTGATTTTGTCCATTTTCATGATATCCGTACCTGCACATTCAAAAAACACGAAAACAACGTATATTTGGCATATTTGGCTTGGTTTTTGGTCTTTTTGGTCCATATAACAAGGTAAAAGGTATGTGTAATTTAACACATACCACACCTCATGAAGATAGCAAACACTGATGTAGTTTTCAAAAGAGTTAGCTTTGCAATCCAAAAAGGGCTAGCGGCGCAGCTTGTTGCTCGCTTACCTTCAACCACTATGTAAATTCTATTTTACGCTGGAAATATTTATAAATTCAGGATTAGTTAGTTTTTTTTTTTTTTTTTAATCAAACAAAAATATATAACAGTATTCCACTTTATATAAATATACCCTACAATATATCTAAAAAAAATTGGCAGTTTGCACCATCGAACCATTGAAAAATTAAGCTATTGGCGCGTGGTGGTCCTTCACCAACCATAGTGACCACCATAAGGGAAAAAAAGTAAAGAAAATGAAGTGAAATAAAAGAAGTTATTTATCGACTATCAGTTAAGTAAAGAAAGGAAATGAAAATGATTGAAAAGAAGGTGATTTAGTTGATTTTAAATTAAAATGTCTATCTCAAAATTAAGCTGAAAATGTTTGCTCTTTATTTCTTTATTCTTTTTTTCCTTGCTATAAAAACTTGATTACTTAGCATATTAGAGAAGGAGATGAAAGAAAATAATGGAATAAAAAAAAAAGAAAAAAAGAAAAATCTGATTACTTTTGAAATAAAATATTTTCTTTTTAAATAGAAGAAAATATTTAATTTATGTTTTTTTTAATTTTTCCTACTAGAAGTTTGAGAACCAAGCGTATATGTGTTTGTGTGTGTGTGTGATAGGAAAGTGCACCGACAAATGGTTTTTGTTTGGTTTTTAGTTGGTTTTGTGGGAGTATATTGTTGGTTAATTAAAGATGCTATTCTTGATTGAGTGACACGTTATGGGTGTTACATTGTTTTCATTAACCTATTTTACTTTAGTGAACCCAACATCTTGTGATATTTTTTTGGTCTTTTTAAATCAATGCAATAAGCGTCATCAATAAGCAACTTTATTCAAAATAGTAAATTATCCCAAACAGTTCTTAAGATTTATATTTCAAAGTTTCATAATCAAATAATCACTTGTGTGTTCTTTGGTGTGTGAAATATAGGAAAGTGCACCGACAAATGGCATGACTGCTAATAGTTTAATTTACTTTACCAAACCCAATATGTGTAACGCTTTAAAAGTTTTTTTCTAGAACAATAAAAAAGTCACCATAGACGAACGTAGTGGTTGTAGGCTGACTTTCTCCATGCGAGCTTTACATGAGTGTTCATTTTCATTTAAACACAACCATTTTAAAAATAAAATTTATAGAATCATATAATAATGTATTTACACTGCGTTCTCGAATTTTATTTTAAAAATAAAAGAACAGAAGTGGGAAGAAAACAGAATAGATGTTTGTTTGTCATGGTTGTCTACTTGTTGCAAATTCTATATTTTGGTATTTCATTAGTTGCCTTTCACTATATCAAAAGGGTATA
The DNA here is from genome assembly GCA_014162995.1 of Artemisia annua. Lineage (NCBI taxonomy): Eukaryota > Viridiplantae > Streptophyta > Magnoliopsida > Asterales > Asteraceae > Artemisia > Artemisia annua. The sequence goes on along the minus strand of LBNU01002777.1, from coordinate 132,089 downwards.
AACAAAAATAGCCATACTCTACCAGGTCAAATCAAGAAGATAATGACGTTTTAACTTTTAAAGACAAACATTAAACTTTTGTCACATCAATGAGGTTAACTTACGTTTTGTATTGATGTGTGATATGATATGACGTGAATCAATATATGATTAATAATACATCAAACAACTTATTGTAAGTTATGCCAAATGGGCTTATTGTATTGATAATCCGTGACCCATATAAATGTTAATATAAGCGTCACCACATTATATGTCTCAAATGTTATATAACATCGTATCGTGACTTCCATCCTAAACAAGTTCACATGACACCATAATGTGACATGCAAGTAGGGGCGGAGCTAGTATGGTGACAACTAACAACCCAACCAGCTCAAGATTCCTTTATTACCTATGCATAGGGTGAACAATTTGGTGTTCTTATATACAGAAAGAGGAAAACGAATAAACATTAGTTATTAGCTCAACAAGCGTGGCAGTTTTTCAGAAAATTTACAAAAACATAAGTATATAATAATCCTGTTTACAAGAAGAAACAATCAAACAAAAGATGTTCATTCATCTTTACAGTAAACGAGGTTAATCAGATAATTACACTCGTATATATCCAAAATCCGCCCAAGATGCTGCCTAAAACATTTTGTCTAGTCGTCATCCTTGAACTCTCTGGCAATGCAAATCACAAAATTCAGTGAGTTATAATTAGAGGTGAAAATTGTGCATGTTTGCGATGGAAAACTGAATAAACGGATAACGTTTAATGTTGTTCAAAACTGGATCCATATTTTTGAGCTTTGCGGAAACTGTATTAGTACCAAACAAATCCAACTTTTTTACGAGTAAACGGACTCAAGTTTGAAGAGTTTGTTATGCATTTCTATAAACTTCGGTCAAAATTCAACCAATTTGACCCATTTGATCCGTTTTATTTTTGGTTTAAGCCTTTTTGCTTAACAAAGCTGACCCACTAGTGGTTAAATATGACCCAAATAGACCCAGTTATCGGTAAATGGTCAAAATGCAATCACAAGTTACTATAAATTTTCATCATTCTGCCAAAAACTGCATATCAGTTAAGTACCTGCGATCAAGGTATCGAGGTTGAATCCCACTGCCTTGACATGTGGTGCACGTTAAACCACCAGCACCATCACAATTTATGCATCTTGACACTTCTGTTTCACCCCCTCCGAGCTCAACTGCTACAGTACCACTTCCTGAGCAAAATCTGCACGATTCTGGAAGAAAAAGAAAGGAATTTTAATATCTTTCCAAATTAGTACATTACATACACGAGAACAACTTAAAATTAACTCCTGCATATTCACTAGAAGACTATCATTTTCGTATATATGTTCCTATCTGAGATAATATATTTTTGCTTTCTAATGACTATGAAAATATAATTTCTACATGTGATGAGAACTACATACACGCAATTTTGCTTCATAGATCATCCAAGTATATATCCAGCATTGTTTACACAAAATATGATAAAAAAACATGGCGAATAACGGGAATTTTTCTCAATTATTTACTTTACTTGATAGAAAAAGTAACCAAAGGACTACTAGGTTACTGGAAAATTTCTTCAGCTATTAACTTTACATAAAAGATGAAAAAGATGAATAGTGTAGCGGACTCCTTATACATTATCCGATCTTTTAATCACTAAGAATCTTAAAGTAACATCATCGAAATTTATAAACTGAAATACAAGCTCAGCACAAAAAAACTATTTTCTTCCTTCTTTTTGCAAAATATCTCTTGTTAGTATTGTTACAGAATTGGTTGATGATGGGAGAGGAAGGGGAGGGGGATGAGAGTTACTTACGAGCGCCGGTTCCATTGCAGGGGAAGCATGGCTGCGTATTATCTCGTTTTGACTGCAAAACATACATTGCTGTTAGTAAATGCAATTTCAAATTGCACTATAATTCAGTAGCCAATTAAAATTTGGCTTCCAATAGCATCAGCATCACATTAAAAGTTTTCTACTAGTATCAATGTATGATATATCTAAAAACAATCGGTGTAGTTCGGCCCAAATTACAAGGATGCTAGACAAGCAATATAACTTTGGTCTGTGGCTTTAGACATATTAATCTTACTACCGCACACACAATGTAGCGAAGGATCCCCCATGTAACTGGCTTATAATGATCAGTTGTATTGGGCAGCCTAGACTAAATGGGCACGACCAAGATATTATTTGACGGGCTAGACTAAGTTCAAGAGGTTTTAAAGTGAAGACCTAAATGCTCTATGCTTACTGATTATCGTAGAAGAATTGATCTAAATGACCTGATGGATCGACTAATGAATTTCACTCCATCTGTTCCAGTTGCTGACACATGGGAATCCTCTCTTGAAAACTCTTAAACGTTTTCTGTGGCTACAATGCGTAGAAGAAATGATCAAGAACTATGAGTTTCAACAGATGACCCAATCCGTTGAAATTCAATCCCTATAAAGATGAATATCCACACATGGAGACACGAAAAAGACAGATTACCAACACATTGGAATCTTGACTACAGGGGAATTGATCTTGACTCGACAAGGTGTCCAGTTTGTGATGATGCAATATTGCAATTGAAACCACTCAACAATTGTTTATCGATTGTAATGTTATAAGGAACCTGTGGCTATCGATTAGGCAATGGTGGAATTTGGACAGCTTCTCCTCAAACGTGACTGATTTGGTTTCCTGGGCCGACACAACACCTATCTTTGAAAATGTGAAAATCTGTTTCGATGCGGTTGTTCAAACAGCTTTTTAGGTGATTTGGAGGTACAGGAACAAATTGATTATCTAGACTCTATTTTAATAAACATCAAAGCCGTTAAAAAAAATGATTATCGTACAAATGTTTCTCAAAGTCGTATTTCTTAAAAAATATGGGAAGGGCTAGCTTTGGTACCAAACTACCAATTGATACGAACCCATCCCATAGTAGGTCGCATCAAGCCACAAGCTAGGTGTAGAACTCGCCCTAAAAAGCTAGCTCAAAGGAGGAGGGGTCACCTAGACTTTATAAGCCACCAACCAATCCCATACTTGGCCGATGGATCGTAACAATACCCCATGCTTTAAATCGCCAACGTCATCGTTGGTCACGGATTATAGACAAAGCAAGCACATATTAAGTTCACTCTAATTGTCAAAAAACAAATTGGCAACACTACAGAAAATTGAAAACAAAGAACAAGTGTATCAGAAAACATACAGCATTATCAATCTGCGACTCGTAGAAAATCGGCACACCAATACCAAAAGCAACGCTAACAATTCCAACAGCTACAGCAACCACCTACCAACAACAATACAAATTTATCAAAACATAAACATAAATCCTATGAAAACACAAACTAACTAACTACTTAGAAAACATGAAACATAGTTTTCCAAACCGTGTTCTGGTCAAGTTCAGCTCTGATAAGATGAGGATAACGTTGTTGTTTTGTTGAGGATTTTAATGAAACCAACTGAAAATGTGAATGTGAAGATGATGATGCAAGTTTCAAAGGAGGTGATATGAATGGAGACCGTAGAGAAGTTGCAGATGACATTTTTGTGTCTGTGTTTTTTAATATGTGTTTGTGTGTTTTGTCTATCTCAAACAACAGAATCAAGATTGGAGGGAGTTTGGATCATGTGGGGTCACTCACATTTTCAACCAGTAGAACAAAAAGATTATATTCACAATTTACCACCTTTGAGTTCTTATTGCTTACATAACCGTCTCAAATTTTATTGTCCACGTTTTCTTTTTGGGTATGAACTACTACATTTTTGGTTTGAAGTGGTATATTTAGGTACAATAACTTGTTATTCAGTTATTAACATAAGCAGATGATTTTCGGTTACTTAACTATAGGTAATAATAATAAAAGTTTGCATACTCGACTTTCAACAATTTCTACATTTTTGGATTTATTGTGTTCATCGAGTTGTTCATATTCTTTCCACTCATGGAATGGTACTCGAATTACCAGATCTTCATTGCTGATAAAGATCTGCAAAACCGTATCCTGGAAGTGAACCATGAATGTCTCATTGTCTTGCCATGATGACGAATGACTTGATGGAAGCATGTATCGTCGACTAGCAGTGACGCAAACAAAAATGTGCAAATCTCATAGACCATGCAGATATAAAACTGTGGGAAGTTGTGACTATAACGGTAATTCCTGGAACTTTCGGTCCATCAAAAGGGGAGCTCAAGTCAACAAGAACAAGGTCAAAGAGCCACAATTCCTCTTGTAAACGTTACATATCGTCATGGTTACCTTAGCAAACATAAATGTCTTTCTTCATGATCTGGTACACTTGTACACAGTGGCGAATACAAATACTGATCACAACAGAATACTCTCAATTCTCATGAGAATAACTACAACGAAAAAAGTTCACACGGGTGACCATGTAAGTCCACGTTGTAAAACCACATCATCAACTATAGAACGATCAAAGGAAACATTATTAAACCCCCATCTTACAAGAGTTCAATTTTTTTAGCGTTTACCATGTTTGCATGTGTTGTTACCATATCAATTACAGTACATCTTTCTCATAAAATTAATTAAATTAACCTAACAATAGCTAGTCTATAGCTTGTTAAAGAGCTAGTTCGTGTGTGTTCTATGTCCAAAACAAATCATAATGACCTCAAAAATGGTTGGTTGACCCATGGATGATGTTCTACGATTATACTTTCATGGGTTTCAAACTATTCACAAATGTCGCACTCTTATCAAAACCTTGGAGTAAAAGAATCCGAACCGCTTCGATACCAGTTTGAAATGTGAAATCTAGCTGCAAAACACAAAAGTAACACAATCAATCAATAGGTCATCTAGAGGGTGTTTAGTAGCCCACGATGTTTATCGCATATTGCGATAAGCAATCTGGAGTTTAAAATAAGCAATGCCAAACACCCTCCTATTCTTTTATTTGCTATACGCAATTGTTATGTGACATACCTCTTCACTTTCTTGTTTGCTAAATCGTCGAAGAACATAGCTAGCAGCTTCCATCTTGCCAGGTGGTCTCCCAATGCCTACAAAGGTTGACAAATTTATATTTATGTGTGCATTGATTTGAGTTATGTTTTATCTTTAAAATGTCAAACGGGTAAATATTAAGAAATCTGGTCAAATGGGCCAACCATGTCGAAAGTCGCTCAATGTGCATTTATAAGGCACAAACCTCCTTAATCATTTCATTCAAATAATAAATATTGGAGATAAGTGTCTCGAATTAACCCAACCTGATCCAAACCAATAATTACCCTTTTAGACCCATTACGACGTACACAGCCCACCCGCCCTGCCAGGTTTTTTCACATCTAATGCAAACGATTTACAAGGTTGTGAACCTACCTATTCTTAGGCGAGGAAAGTCGCGGCTNGTATTTACCCGTTGTGTCCACCGTGTCCACCTTTTGGTAACATCCGCAACTTTCCGAAAGGCAAATCTAAGTCATCATAGATCTGCAAAAGACATATCATAAGTTCAAAGCATTTAAAAACGATACTAAAAAGTAAAGCTAAATTAGAGACTTTAATCCTTTACCACAAGTACTTGCTTTGGTGGGATCTTATAGAAGGAAACAATTGCTCCAACCTTGTAGAAAAAAATCAAGAAGTCAATAAACTGCATAAAACGGAAGACAAAAATAAAATGGGAACCAGCTGAGCTTACTTACAGACTCACCGCTAACGTTCATGAAAGTTTGGGGCTTAGCAAGCATCAACGGAACGTTCCCAATCGACCCTAACATATAAAGAACAACCCCAATAAGATATCAATAGAGCAACATGGAATCTCAATTCAGTATAATATGTTTGAAAGAGCTACCATAACTAACAGCGATACAGAATAAACAAAAAGTGGGTCACTTTTAACAAAGCCCTTATGGATAACGTCAGATTTTTAGAATCACGATTAGGTGGTTGGTGAAATATGGTTGAGAAACGGGTGATAATCATGCATAATCACTTCTAGATGATTGGGCGGTTAGCGATTATAGTTATAGTTTTACTATCTTTTATACAAAAATCAATCAAACAAGTGAGTTTTTAACCATAACTCTCATGGCTAAGGTTATCAAAACACCTAATTACAGATAAAAGAGACAATTTTTCTGAAAGTTATGGTCTTAAGTTAATAGTTGATATCAAGAGCATTTTTCTGTTGGTATCTAAGTAATAGAAATCGGTTGGCACAAGTCTCGTCATCAACTTTAAGACATATATTTGCTGATATATGGACAAAGCATAATAGCAAAATTTCGAACAATAAGGCTGACATATTTATTGCTTTACTATTGGAATACATCAAGATATCTATGATGTTATTTAGAAACTTTGAATTCGTCTGTCAAAGAAGAATATATATAAACACGATACATGATTTGAGAACGCTAGCAGGATAAAGCACAGACCTTTTCCAAAGAAAGCTTTATAGGCAACACTTTTCATGGAGATATCTTCAGCTTCTGCTATTGCATCTACCATCTCAAAACCCACCTACAGATACCCAAATTCACAATGGTAAAGAGATATATATATAAACTAAACTTATACTTTAATAATCATATAGATTCCATCATTTTCACTATATATTACTCAACATGAATGACCACTTATCATTGTTTGTTACCAAATCTGCCTAACCAAATTTGATCGCAGTTTCTATGGGGTGTTTTGCAGTAGGCAATCCTAAATAAACATAAGCAGAACAAGCATAACAAATAAAGTGCAGGGCGTATTGTTTATGATGTATGAAGCAGAAGCAGCTTATCATTTAACTGTAAAATGATCTTTTCTTAATCATATAATCCACATCAGTTTGGTCACTAGTCCAAAATTTATTAAGCAAAACTGATTATTTGACCCTAAATAATGGCATGGGCATCACTATAACTGGCGAATAGCCCTGAATCCACCCGCACATCATAACTACAACGGTTACATAAGCAGAACAAGCATAACAAATAAAGTGCAGGGCGTATTGTTTATGATGTATGAAGCAGAAGCAGCTTATCATTTAACTGTAAAATGATCTTTTCTTAATCATATAATCCACATCAGTTTGGTCACTAGTCCAAAATTTATTAAGCAAAACTGATTATTTGACCCTAAATAATGGCATGGGCATCACTATAACTGGCGAATAGCCCTGAATCCACCCGCACATCATAACTACAACGGTTAAACCTGCAGTTGTAACTACTTAAATGCTAAAGAAAACTCGTTATCAACACCTTAAAAAACATAACAATTGTATGCTTAATGAAAAAAACAAACGACATTAATTCGATTACACAGAAATGTAACGTACTTTCAAACTTTTGGTTCATTACGCAAGATATATACATATTTTTCTCGTCGTAAGTGACATGCTTTCCGGTGTTTACCACTGTGCCCAGGTAACCATTTATAGAATGTAAAACAATGACATGATGGCATGACATGCCATCAAAACCTTTGCTATGCTATAAATTATTTCCTGCAACAGTGTAATCACCTGAGAGTATGTCGCATACAACAACAAAAAGTAGATATTTTATCTTATATACAATGAAACAAAAAGTAAAAGTAAGTTACACTTTTGTGTAAAACTACATATTCTAAATCTAATTTGCAATGCCCTCAAGGCCGACAGCATAATAACCATGGTGGAACGTTACTAGTAGTGTAACGCCCCCAAAGCCAAAAGCAAAGGACGACTCATTTATCTTCAGGTTTAACTAAAAACTAAACGCCATGTTGGAAGGTTACTAGAAGTGTAACACCCCCAAGCCAAAAGCAACGGACTACTTAACTATCCTTCTGATTTAACTAAAAACCATGGTGGAAGAACAAACCGAAAGCAATGGACTACTCGGGTATAATTCAGGTTTAACTAAAACCCATGGTGTAAGGTTACTAGTAGTGTAACGCCCCCAAGGCGAAAGCAATAGACTACTCGGGTATCCTTCCGTTTCCGGTTCAACTTAAAACAATGGTGGAAGGATACTAGTAGACAACAAGCTTATAAAGGACTACAATGTCTTATCTCAAGCATACAATTATTTATTTGAGAATCGAAAGTAAGGGGGTGCTTGTGTTCGCTTATTTATCCGGCTTATGACCTTATTTGATATTGGAAAAAGCCAATAAGCTGAATCTTTAGAGCTTATATCTACTTGAGCATATTGGCTTAAGCCAATAAGCTGATATTGATAAGGTCATAAGCTCTAAAGAATGAGCTTAGTGGCTTTTCTGAAATCAAATAAGCTCATAAGGAGGATAAATAAGCTAACACAAACACCTCCCTTACTTTCAATTCTCAAATAAATAATTCTATGCTTAATGCAAATCAAAAAAAAAAAATAATAATAAAAAAATAAAAAAAAAAATAAAAATAAAAAAAAGTACATTATGTCTGGTGCGATTATACAACTTGCCAGGATTCCCAAGCCCCACAATCAACCACGGATACTGCTTCACGGGTTTAACACTCGCCTGTTCTACAGCAACAGGCGCGTGCACATCACGCTCCGTTGCAGCGGATGAAGAAGATGAAGATGAAGAAGTGCACATTGAGATGGTTTTAAATAAGGTACGATAAGAAGAATGAAATTGAGGTTTATAAAAAGATGATAGTTTGTGGAGACAAGGTGAGGGTGATGATGATGATAACATATTCATGGTTGTTTCTGGGCTGGTTCTCAAACTTGGGGCCGAAGGTTGTTTGGTGGTGATAGATAAAGTAATGATGGAAAGAATAGGGGTGTTTGGGTATTTGTTTGGGGTGACACTTCGGGTCAAGTTTACATTTTACTTTCTCATACGTAGATCATGCGAGATTGAGTATTGTTGTTGTTTGTTTGTTGTTAGTTCGGGTCGAGTTTAGATGTGCAATTTGGGAAATAACAAACCTGAATATCTCAGTTGTTTAAGTAATCATGTCAATCGTACGAACTTAATGAATTTACATGTAACTAAACACGACTTGTTAAACTTGCTTATTTAATCAAACTTGTTATTCTAGTAAGTATAGTTTCTAAGTTTTTGGTCGACTAATTCACGAGTTTAAGTCCACCGTCAAGTATAAATCTAACAANTTCGCTGAAATCATTTATATTAATAGACGTTTGGGTTAGACAAGTAAAAGGAGTTTGCAAATTGACTTGTTAACCATTATTAATATGAGATTTTACTTTAATAATAAGCTTAAAGCTCAACTGAATTGGAGTTAGACCTTTTAACCTATCTCTAAACAAATTTACATGCTTAAGACTGTGTAATAAAGGGTGGTTGGGCATATTCTCCTTTCCCGTGTCTTCCCTAAAACATCTCCTCACTGACACGTTGTCCCCCTTTTTTTGTGAGAAGTCGGTTTATCGACCGATTGATTCCACGTGGGTGTGGGTGAGTGAGTATAGTGTGGTATATTTGTGTTTAAGTGGAGTATATTTGGGTGGTTAAGTTGATGATGAAGAGAAAAACTAATACGACGCTGAGTTGGTTGTGGTGGTGTTAATCACTACTACATTCAATCTAATAAAATGTTAAATTCGTTGACCTACTGGTCTATTTTCATGTTTTTGTTGAGTTTTGGTCGTTTTTCATGCCATTTCAAAAATTGTTTTACTTAGTTTGATTAGCTTACTTGATGGGTTTACGACTTGTGTAGACTAGAAATCATTCTTAGGCTCACTTTGTGTGCTCATAAGCTTATCATGCTTATGTTTAAACTGATAAAATGATATGCTGAAAAAGTTGACTATATTCGTTGTTTGAGTTAATTATCGCATAAGAACATAAGATAAGATAAGCTAATCCATTTCGATTTCTTCAAACTAAAATATTTATTTGTGTGTATGCCATGGACCCATATTTGTTCATAACTGGGCCCGTTTTAGTCCAGACTAGTTTGTTGCTGGTATCAACTCCATGGGCTAAATTTTACAATTCTCTTAGCTAAACTATATATCTTCGCAAAAAGTATTTTTCATCAAAGCTCAAATAGTATTGTAAATATGGGCTTATGGACTTATAGGTGATGTCTATTCATCAAATCTTATTATGTTTTGTATTTTATAAATACACCCTTAATGTAACCTCTTGAATTACCACTTAATAAGAATTCTCCCTCCTCTCATTCTTGTGTTCATGTTGTTTATTATTGTACTCTATTTATAACATGTTATCAGCATGCTCTAAAGGTAATTTAAAATTTCACCGAATCTAAGCATAGATGGATCGAAGTTTTTGGTTTACGATTATTAGTATTTTGATATCACGGCTAAGGTAACCATTCTCATCTTCCTATTTGATTAAATTATATATCAATATGTAATATGATAGATCTCTTGAGATAAGCATTACATATAATAACATATAAACAATTGATTGAATAATTAAATGTCAAATTCCAGAGTAAATATTTCATCATGAAAATGCGATGCAACTGAGAGAAAAACTTGTGTTGTTGTATAAGGCCATATTATAATATGCACAACAACAAAATTAGCATCATACCAATGTGTTATTATAAATCTTCCATTTTATAATTGGTTTTGGTTATAAACCAAACATATCATTTTTTGTTTTCTTGTGTGCAAATTACTCAACCTAAATGCACATAAATGAGATATAGAAGATGGATAATTCCTTCAGGAGGAGAGAAGTAGCTGCAAATTCAGAATGAATTATCATATTATGTTGATCCTCGAAAGAATTTTTTTTATGAGTTGATTATTTCAATGGATAATCTAATAGCCATAAATAAACATTGGCCAAAAACAAAATTTCAGCTACTCATGCTCTAATTAAAAGTTGTCCCTCAAGGACACTATTTTATTGTGACATGCCTCAAGCATGGTAAACAAATTGATTCCAAATAAAATCCTCGGTGAAAAATATGGAGCATGAAAACAAGATGGTTGTTCGACGTATAAAAGACCCATGATAGTCTCATAAAGAGACACTAGACATGAAGGTTCCAAAGAACCTCAAATAGCTAATGAGATCTCAATAAATTGTATCATGTCTAAAGTTATATGGAATCAAAACATAAACGACGTCGATAAATTTGTCTACATACAATATATTGCTTGCTATTATGCATGATGAAGATCAAATATCAATTAATATCCAAATGTGCGCTCAACAAAATGATTGGCCAACATAAAAGGACTTAGTATCTTGCAAATACTAAAAGTCTTGAAACGTGAAGTTCGTACACGTCCATGTGTAAAATCTATTTGATACAAATCGGTTTTTGTGCTAAACTGAAATAAGAGCTCTAAAGTTATGTCTTTTAAGACATGAGTTGTGAATAAATAAATTCACAAAAACACAAAGTTAATTATTAAAAGACATATTTTCTCGAGGTGGATGTAAATATCTTATTGATATTTTACGAGACAATCAATATTGAAGTATTTAGTTTGCTCTAAATGAGTTTTATTAGAGCTCTCATATACCATCTCAAGCATGGCTTACAACTTCAACTTCTAGATACGATTAATAAAGTTCTCAATAACTTTATTTGATAAAGTTGAATGAATCCGTATATGGATCAAAATGATTTTGGACGCATATTATATAAATTGCTTTTGCACATATCTCAAAGAAATAATTGGTCCTCAAGTACCATACATAAGTACAATAAAGGTTTGGATGGCAATTTTGTAATTAATATGCATCACAAGAGTGTATTTTTCTCTTTTAATATTTGTACATGCATTGTATACTTTACAACCAATTGATATGATATTGGGTTGGAAGCTACATATATATTTTGTCATTTTTGCAGGACTTATTCGTAACATCATCAATTTGATGGACTTCATTGTAAAGTTTGTTGCCAACAAAAGTATACAAGAAACTCGTTTAGAAGATTAGCATGCGATGCTTGAAATGTATACATTAAATTTAGGAGGAGCATTATACGCACTGCACTCTTTTCCTTCATCAAGTTTTTGTATCCCACTGGGTTTTTCTTGATAAGATTTTTGATGAGGCAGTCTATGAAGTATAATGAACGATGAATATCCAAGGAGGAGTATTGTAAATATGGGCTTATAGGTGATGTCTATTCATCATATCTTATTAGGTTTTGTATCTTATAAATACACCCTTAATGTAACCTCTTGAATTACCACTTAGTAAGAATTCTCCCTCCTCTCATTCTTGTATTCATGTTGTTTATTATTGTACTCTATTTATAACAAATAGAATGTTTTTTGCATTGCGGTTTGGCCAACTTCAACTTATTTGAACCGCTTTCATCTTAATCCCAAATGTTTTAGTTTCAAAAAACCAAAATGGAATGTGATCAGACGGACCCAAAATTTTTAAGAAGATGTTGCACAAATTTTATTTTTTATGATTATGAGTAATAAAGTTGCCCTATAAAGATTTATTAGGTAAAATTGGAGGTTACAGGTGCTCAGAAAAAAATACATATTTTATAAAAAGGTTACACTTCATGACCTAAAATCGAGTCACACCCGGCTTCCATGTGGTTTCGTCCATACGATCAAATTTAGCGGTTTCCTTTTCGATCCAAGTTCTTGAAATTCAAGCAAACTGACAAAAAGTCCATAGTTTATTAGACAAGAAAGATAAACTAATATTATTAAGGGATGGGATATTAGCACCCGTAAAAATACAAGTAATACCTCAATTTTTTTAATTTTTTTCTCTCTTTTTCTAATAATGTTTTTAATATAAAACTACGAAACTGAAAGTACAAAACATAAAATATAAGTTTAACAAGTCAAAAGTATTAAACTGACAAAAATACAAAACATAAAGGGCTAATGACACAATAATGTATCATAGTTGTTCTATATGTATCGAACAACTTTTTTTTTGCTATTCTATGTACTAAACTTGATTTTTTTGGTATTTTTGTGTACTTTATAACCATTTTGCCCCTCCCAAGTTAATAAAATGAGGGGCAAATGGTCATAAAGTACACAAAAAATACCAAAAAATAAAGTTTAGTATATAGAATAACAAAATAATTTGTTCGATATATATAAAAGAAAATCATGACAACTATGATACATTTAGAGGTCATTAACCTAAACATAAACTGATAAAAAATATTAAAGTATACTGTTAACAAACAAGAAGATAAAATAAAAAGGTGAACTATGATATGTTTTTGTGGTATTCAAATAGAAATAGGAATGCATCGAAGTGTTAGAACAACTAGATGCAAAATCTTTTGTTAGATTTTGCTTTGTAACTATTTTCTTTTGTTATCTTTTTCTAGCTTCTTGCTAGTATTAATAAAATTTGCCGTTAAAAAAAATAAAATAAATAAATAAATAAATAATGAAGATACTGAAATATGGGCTAGAAGGATATTGATTGTAGGCTTTGTAGCACTCTTTATTAAACAGACTTAATTTGGTCCATTATTAAACAGACTTAATTTGGTCCATAGTTTATTAGACAAGAAGGATAACCTAATATTATTAAACATACTTAATTTGGTCCATTCTTAAACAGACTTAATTTGGTCCATTGTTTATTAGACAAGAAAGATAACCTAATATTATTAAACATACTTAATTTGGTAGGGTTGGTCACATGCTGATGTCCACCATACCAATATACCATTTGCTACATGATTGACTCTTATGTTTTATGTTCAATGACTTCAACTACATAATCAATAACATGATATATCTTAAAACTTTTCAAAATATTCTAATACCTTAATAAGCAGTTGGCATGTGTTAGAAATGAATTTTATAATAGAGAATTTGGTTAAACTGCATGACTTTGTTTTGATATGAATTTTATAATAGAGAGTTTGGTTAAACTACATGACTTTGTTTTGATTTTTGACGAAGTCATGTTTAACTAAGATATAACTTAATGTAAATACTCACTATTTCATAACTTTTTATTTTAGTCATGTTTTCGTGTTAATTCATAAATAAACAATTACTTTTTTTGTGACTGTTTGAATTAAGTTTTTTTCTTCATATTAAGTCAATTAAATTAATTTCAAACACTTAAATTTGTAAAAGTGTGCTGCCACATATTGAAAAACATTATAGCAACTTTCTAAGTGTGCATGCAAAATAAATTTATAATTCACGCGTTTCACGTACATTTAAAAAGTGTGCGGGTAACAATGAAAATATATTTTTGACTTCTTATATCACACCATGAGTTCGGAAAAAAATAGTGTAACAAACAAAAACTTAAGGTGTGTTTGGTTAGTGTCTGTAGGAATAAGAGAATGGAATGTAATTAAATATTGTTTGGTTTGTGTATATAGGTATGTAAAGTAAATATTCATGTTGCCCAAATTGTCTTACTTGAAGTTATCAGAGTTATGAAGTTTACATTTCCAAAATAACTAAGACTCCAACCTGCACACTTTGTAGAATAACTTTGGAGGTTACTATTTTGCACCAAAAATGATGACATGTTGTGTCACTCACCTTGCTTGAGATTCAAGAGGGAAATCTCTTGCTAAAAGGTAAGTGAGAGCAATCTAGATCTTGAAGAAATTCAAGAGACAAAGAATGCAAATCCCTAAAACGAGAAGCGCTAAATACACCTTAAGCCTTAACACGATGTGTTTTGCGAGAGAGTATTATGATTGTATTCAATAAGTACGATAGAATCTATCACTAACCTGATAGATATGTCTTCTCATTGATGATGAAAGAAATGACTTATGGGATCTCTACGAACCCAAATGACTGCTAAAGACATAAATCGGATCATGAATCGATCATGGTTTAATGAAGCAAATACAATAAATAGTCTAAAAGGAATAACCAAATTTGGAATTTGGGTTAACCTTTTACCAAATTTGGAATTTGTCCGTAACATGCTCATATAAGTCAATTAAGTAATTTCAAACACCTAGATTCGTAAAGTGTGCTACCTAAGGGTTTTGCTAACAACAACCCAATGAGTGTTGTATAAGCTTATCATTATTAACAATATTTCCAAATATAAATTCACTTGATATTATTAAAACTCACTTACCTTAATTATATGTGTTAAATCATGTGTTTATAGAAATTGTGAGTTCATATTTGGAAACGTTGTTTTTTATGGTAAGATTAAACAAAACCCATTGGGTTGTTGTTACAAAAACCCATTAAGTAAAAAATATTATAGCAAAATTCTAAATGTGCATACGAAATAAATTTATAATTCACGTGTTTCACATACATTTAAAAAGTGTGCGTGTAGCTACCATCTCACAAAAAGTTTGAAAATATCTTTTTGACTTCTTATATGACAACATGATTCCAGAAAAAAATAGTGTAACAAACAAAAACTTAGTAACTTTTACCATCACTTTATATAAAGTGTCAGGTAACCTGGCGGTACTTCATGACGTGAAAAATACTCTCAACTTAAATGATTATGGATTTGAGTTTGGTGTTTATAACATGTATGACAAATTTTGTGATGTATAGTGTGAGTAGGTTTATTTTCAAGTTAAAAAAGAGAAAGAAATATGATTTTCAAGAAAAATACCCTACGTGTCACCAAACCAATATTTGTGACAGTTTTATGTGCAACCAATGACACTATCCCTTTAGTGCATACACTATGAGACGCATACATGTTTTCCACTTCGTTTTACATGTACACAAACATGAGATTCACAACTCTATTGTCTAATGATGACGTACGTGATCCGGAAGACGCGTGTCCAAAGGACATGTGTCCGAAGGACAGCTATGATCAAACTGTGAGAAGTGATTGATTGATTAATTGAATTGATTCAATAATGAGAGAATACATTTGACTCAATATTTATAACCTAATATTTGGGCTTATACCAATCCTAATTTAATACAATTACTAATATAATTTTAACTCTTCAAAAGGTGAAGAACGGTGGGATCACCCTAGTCTCATGCATCCTAAGGATGCCAACCGGACCCTCCCTCAAGGACCCAGCCCCAAGCAATGAGCACCTGTCCCAGTGACTGTACTTATCAGGAGGTGGGCTTTGAACCCTGGCCATTTTCTCCAATAGGCCTCTCGTTGACCAGTCAATCTGAGCATTTGCGGTGGGGGGATGGTACCAATTAAAAGCTTTTAGGCCAATGGAGAGATTCGAACCCGGTCTATTGACACAAGATTGGAAGCTCTTACCATTGGACTAAAGGCCCATTGGTAATAAAACTCCACTAGCACGAACGACTATGCACGATTAGATGGCGTGGTAGGAGCCACGTATTAAAGACAAGCGCTCTTTTACCCAACACATCTTTTATCCAACGGTTCCTTCCAAGGATCAAATGTGCGTTGCCTTACCCGGATATTGTTGGATGTTGTATGTGTCCCACATGGACATGCCATGTAGCACTTAAGATAGACGTAGCTAGGCTCATCATTTCCTTATGTTGTGAGGTACAATGATTTAGGGATGAGCGTGGTTCTGGAATCGGTTGGAACCGGAGCCGGAACTGGTGGATACAAGAACCGATTTTTCTGAAAAGTGGGAACCGAGAACCGAACCGAATATAGTTTTTGGTTCCGGTTCTGGTTTCAGTTCCGGTTCTTTTGGATCTATCCGTATAGGAACCACTTTTCTATTAAGCTAATAAAAAAACACAAAAAATTAATCTTTTTAATAACTTGCAACCATTTACATTTAAGCAAATAATAATTAACAACTAAACCATAAACTCAAATAATCAATGTGGCTACTTGATGATGATAGATAATAAAAAATGTGGCTACACGATGATGATAAATAATAAACAATGTATTAATAAAAGTGGCTACGTGATGATGATAGATAATAAACAATGTATTAATAAAAGTGCATGAACATGTAAAAGCTAATCGAATGCAAATAAAAATAAAATATAAACTTACTTCCATTATTTTGATAATGATGAATGATCTTGGAATGTTATTAGGTTTAGATTAATTATTAATTTGTGGATGTTCCAGTAAATTAAAGATTAGGGTTTAGAGTGTTTGGCTTGATGGTTAGTAGGGTTTTTATTTTTTTTTTATTATTTTTTTTATGATACTTAGAATTTGATTAATATTTTGATAAGAAGTAAAAAAATTACATATTTTTTATAATTATTGGATATTTGGTTACCAAGAACCGATGGAACCGAACCGAACCGACCCAAGAACCGAAAAATCTCAAAATCAAGAACTGGAACTGGAACCGTTGGTTATGGTTCCGGTTCGGTTCTTCATGGTTCTGGTCTGGTTCTCGGTCCGGTTCCGGTTCTTTGGTTCTTTTGCTCATCCCTACAATGATTATGGTGGTATAAATGCACCAAGTTCATTTGGTTTTAGGTAACTCATTTAATACTTATTTTCATGCTAGAGCTTGGTTTTGGGATTAAACTAAAAGCGAGACTAACGCGTGTTTTTCTATCGTGTCAGATGCATTGTGTTAGCCTTAAAAGTTATGTTATAGTTGGGAATTGCAATAGTATTAATGTGTAAGGACTAGTCTTGCCATATGGGTATAGATTAGTGTGTAAAGTAGTATAAATACCCTCCTAGTGGCAACTAGGAAGGTTGGATGTCTCATTTGTAAACTTAAAGGTGTGTGTGCTTTTCCCTTTCTCTCTTTAGAAAACACACACATCTTCCCCTTTCTTAATCTAATAAATACCATGTCTTTCCTTTATTTCGAGCATCCCCGACCTCCTGAAAGTGTTTCTTGGTTATAACAAGTGGCATCAGAGCTAACCGGGGGCGAATCGTGGTGAGTTTGGGTGTTTATTCGTGTTTCTAGGGCTGTTCGTGAGTTGTTTGTACGTTTTGAGCCCTAGTTTATCGAGTAACAAGGGTGTGTTTCGAGTATGTTTTGTCCTTATCGAGTATGGTGTTCATATTTTCGAGTATGCATCTACTTTGTCGAGTAACAGTGAAACATTATCGAGTATGTTGAGCTTGTTATCGAGTAAGGGTGGTTATCTAGTGTATCTCATCGAGTAAGTGAGTTTGGGTATCGAGTAAGGATCAGTTGGGTTTGATATCGAGTAAGGATAGGATATACTTATCGAGTAAGTGCTCAACTTATCGAGTATCAGTTTGGTTAGTCATGTTAGTGCATAGCTTATCGAGTAAGGTGGCTGAGGTTATCGAGTATTCATTGTTCTTATTGAGTAAGCTTTAAGCTTTTGGCAAGTTAGCCTTGGTTCACCCTTATCGCATGTCGAGTAAGGTTCTCATTGCACTAGTATAAGTCGAAACTCTGCCNAAACATGAGAGTATAGTCCGAAAGCCGCCTTGTTCCAAGATTGGCGGCCTTTCCTGACGCGTCACCTAGACTAGGTCCTAATACTCTCTTGGCCCCCGTCATGATTAACTTCCAATTTCTTCACATTCATTTTTTCCTTTGCGTCTGTCTAAGTTGAATGCTTGTGACGCGTCTACCATTTTTGTGGTTCTTGTGCAACCTTTTAGTTCTTGTTTGAGATTTTGTATTGTTTCGCACTTTTTTCATCTGAAAATGCTTCTTTTGTGATTTTCTCCTCAAAAGTACCTAAAATGAGAAAAGAAACTACTTTGGGTGAAATCCGATCAAATAATATACGAATTAGGACTCAAACTGACCCCTAAAAACGTAACATTTTTCGTCTCATCATTAGCCACTACTCCTTATCGTTTATCGAGTAAGGACTTCTCTAAGGTCAATTCTAAACAAAACTTTGCCGAAATTGACTTAGGATATCGAGTAACGAGATAGGATTTTGAGTAAGGGAATATCAAAAGATTAATACATAAACAAAACCCTAACCTCGTCGAATAACCTAAAGTCTAAATACCCTAAACCCTAACTTCCAACTTACCTAAACACATGAGATTATTGGTAAATCCATCTTATAGATCATGATTCATTTCCGTGTTTCATTATCATCAACACCAATATATCTCAAACCACCTCAAACCACACCACGTTTTGCTTGAAAAGATCCAGATCAAGAATCACTATCAAATGACAACGGCTTGTATCAGATGTTTGTGACTACGGGGAGAATTCTTTATCATTTATTTAGGTTTGAAGTGAAGCTTTACGGATGCGTGTACTTATTTCATCTTCTTTTTTTCTTCCCTTCTGCGAAGATGACTTGTTTGGGCATATATTAATGGTGACGAAGACTTGGATATCTAGTTACTTTTGTGATTCTTTCTCTCTTTGCCCACAAAGTAGCTATCACTTTAAGGAGTTACGTTGTAGTACTCAGTATCACACGAAGTTGTAGATAGTCAAGTGGTGATGTACTTAGGGATTCGATGGTGTACGAACTCTCTACACCGTTCTTAGTCACAAGATGAAGTACAAGCTTAAGTCACAAGTCTGGGGGATCTTACTTCAAGTTCGCCAGTTTTTCCTCCTGAGATTAATAGAAATAGCCGTCGTTGTTGATTCAGAGGTTGATAAAGAGTAAGACAATTTCAAATGGTATCGTTAGTAGATTGGGATTATCGACATCTTCACACGTGCTGATTATGGTCTATGCTAAAAGTGCTTCCGGTTAATATTTCATGTGCACAATGTTATGCTGATTTCGATGAGATCGCAATCATCAGGGGAGAGAAATGTGTACATCAGGTACGTACAAAAGGTTCACGTGACCAGGCTTAACCGTTTCTAGCTGAAGTTGAAGATGTTGATACTTTGTTCCCCCGAATAGACAATCTTGAAGAAGGTCCAGTCTACAGTCTGTTCTACATTTTCTGCTGCGTGTTAGAAGACTAAAGACGGATTGCATTTAATTATCAAAAGACTTCTTCAGATTCAGGGCATTCATCAGAAATGTTGTCAGTTTGGGGGAGAGCACTAATTAGGGGAGAGTGTAATCATTGTTGTCAGTTTGCAATTAACCCCTAATTAGATTTGCTCACACTGTTCTTCTGCAAGTAAAGACATGGCAGCTGAGATGTTTCTGGAAGCTGAATGAAACAATGAAGGTTGAAGACCACTCTCAGAGCTGCTGCGCTTATATTTTGGATTTAATTTTACTTGTAGGGAACGTTGTAAGCAATTCCCATATAACATCACTTTGGGGAGAAATTGTTAGCCTTAAAAGTTATGTTATAGTTGGGAATTGCAATGGTATTAATGTGTAAGGACTAGTCTTGCCATATGGGTATAGATTAGTGTGTAAAGTAGTATAAATACCCTCCTAGTGGCAACTAGGAAGGTTGGATGTCTCATTGTAACACAAGGTGTGTGTGTTTTCCTTCTTTCTCTCTCTAGAAAACACACACATCTTCCCATTCTTTCAATCTAATAAATACCATGTCTTTTCTTTATTTCGAGCATCCCCGACCTCCTGAAAAGTGTTTCTTGGTCATAACACCTATGTCGAGCCTGCTAGAAGCTCCTAACATGGGATCGTTAGAATTCGCTCATGCATTAAATACAACCATAAAAACCTAGTATGCATTGGTTCATGTTTCTTAAGACGTTCAAGCACGTTACCATATAGGAGGTTGGCCAGTTTTCTTAAGCCTAACATCGATAAACATTCATCCAATACAATTAATAGCACACCAACAACCAATAATCAATAGTTAGGTTTCATTAGATCTAAGCAAACACAAAGTAAACCTAGCCTAGCATGTTAATTGAAAGACAAGCATAAGATATAATTAACCAACACATAGACATATTGATTAATTTGAATGGAGACTTATCTTCAATTGAACATGGAAGAATCAAGGGTGAAAAACCCTTGAAAAAAGCTGTAA
Source organism: Artemisia annua (assembly GCA_014162995.1). Taxonomy (NCBI): domain Eukaryota; kingdom Viridiplantae; phylum Streptophyta; class Magnoliopsida; order Asterales; family Asteraceae; genus Artemisia; species Artemisia annua. Next base: position 111,347 of record LBNU01002777.1, on the reverse strand, counting down.
AATCGTATAGGGTTTTGTTCCCAAAAGTTGCACACTAATGAATGAAAAATAGAAAAGTATTTATAGAGATTACACTCTGACGGCGTCAGGCTTTAGGTGCTGACGCCATTAGATCGCCGCCATTAGGGTTCTCGGATGGCCTAGATCCATGTCTGACGCCGTTACTTGTAAATATGCTCTGGGCCGTCACTCTTTAGCTTAACACCTGACGGCCTAGGATTATTAACACCTGACGCCGTTAGGTGTTATTTCCATGTTTTCTTCTTAGGGTGTCACGTATAGTCTGAATCCACTCCTTTGTCATAGCTGGCTGACGGCGTCACCTATGTTAGTAGCATTGCTTCCGCATCACTCTGATTCGTGCCTTTGCCTTTAGTTAAGCCTTATAAGAACTTGCCCCAGAAGTTAGAAGTCTTGCATCGGATGTTTGATTTCCAAGTGAGTTGGAATACTCCGGATACTACATTGATACCTTACACCATTAAGTTTCACTACTGATTTTGATCTCCATCTCCGATTTGCTTGATAAATATTTTGATACCTTTCCGATCGTTCCGAAGAGTATTCAACCATAATGTGTTTGAAACATTCTTTGAATTTTGTACTTATGTTAGACACAATGTGTCGTTTGATAATAATTGACCTTGCATAATCCAATTCTTCCCTACGAGAACTCTAATATTTATTAACCATGGATATAGGAGTTTTGTTCCCTCCCTTTGAATGGTGAACCTTGTCTGCTAATCAGTTCCCTTTGAAGGTTATGATTTAGATAATATCCCCTTATGAAATTGTTAGCTGAGCATGATGATGCCAACAATTGATATTCCGTACATTTCAATTTTGACAACCATACGATGCTTGTATTACCGATGATACACACTCTACCTATCATATGTGCTAATGAGCTAACCAGATCCCAACACTTTGAACTGCTCGCTTACCTATCTCTACGCTTTTGATGAACTTTGTGCTTGATTATGAGATATGAACTATCCATTTGTTTTGGCAACCGTATTCATTCTACTAATCTATTTACCCTTGATATAATTGAATTTTAGGTCTTTTGGTTATGGGTTGGCTGGCTACTCTTTAAGCTACCACAAACCGCCATATCCGATTTGTGACCTTTAATGATTTACTTCGTTCTACTTATATGGAGACAAATGTGTTTACTTAAATTTCCTTACTCCCTAACTATCTTTTACCGGTTAATTAGTGTGTATTAATTGCGTGGATGACGGGTGTATTCCTTAATACCAGTCGTGGGGTGGCGTACGTACTTCCCCAACTCTATAAGCTCCTACTTCAGTCCTATGTCGAGCCTGCTAGAAGCTCCTAACATGGGATCATTAGAATTCGCTCATGCATTAAATACAACCATAAAAACCTAGTACGCATTGGTTCATGTTTCTTAAGACGTTCAAGCACGTTACCATATAGGAGGTTGGCCAGTTTTCTTAAGCCTAACATCGATAAACATTCATCCAATACAATTAATAGCACACCAACAACCAATAATCAATAGTTAGGTTTCATTAGATCTAAGCAAACACAAAGTAAACCTAGCCTAGCATGTTAATTGAAAGACAAGCATAAGATATAATTAACCAACACATAGACATATTGATTAATTTGAATGGAGACTTATCTTCAATTGAGCATGGAAGAATCAAGGGTGAAAAACCCTTGAAAAAAGCTGTAAAATCGTCTAGGGTTTTGTTCCCAAAAGTTGCACACTAATGAATGAAAAATAGAAAAGTATTTATAGAGATTACACTCTGACAGCGTCAGGCTTTAGGTGCTGACGCCGTCAGCTCGCCGCCATTAGGGTTCTCGGATGGCCTAGATCCATGTCTGACGCCGTCACTTGTAAATATGCTCTGGGCCGTCACTCTTTAGCTTAACACCTGACGGCCTAGGATTATTAACACCTGACGCCGTCAGGTGTTATTTCCATGTTTTCTTCTTAGGGCGTCACGTATAGTCTGAATCCACTCCTTTGTCATAGTTGGCTGACGGCGTCACCTTGTGACTCTGACGCCGTCAGGAAGGATTTCCAGCATGCTTTTGAGACTTTGTCGTTTTCTTCACTTTATGCTCCAAAAACGTCCAAAATGATGTGTTTTCCAGAATTCTTCTCAAAAGTACCTAAAATGACAAAAGGAACGATTTAGGGCAATATTTGATCATATTAACTCGAATTAGGGCTTAAATGACCCCCTAAAACGGGTACACTTTTCACCTCATCAAATACCCTTACACTTGGGATTTGCTTGTCCTCAAGCAAATAGGCTTTTATTCCAATCAAAATATGAGTTAGGGGTCATTTAACACTAATATAAAAGTAATTACAACAAATAGTTACTCGACCCTAATCATAATAAGCACGGAAATCATACACTAGCACCTCACAAATAGTGTTTGGATACTCTCATCTCTCGGGTGTTATAAACCTATACAACTACATTGGAAATGGAATAAAGTCACTCACTACCTGTCATAGCAAATAGATTACCATAGGCTTGGGAGAGGATCAATTACTCCTCCACTAGGCGTAAGCACCTAAGATAAACTATCAAAGAGGGCTTTCCAAAGGGTTGTAATGTAAGGTGTAGGGATATGATAAACACGGTTTGGTTGGAATAAAGGGTATTTTACTGGTGGCAAGTTAATTATCATGATCAAATACATGTACTATACAATGTAGTTAAGCCAAGACTCGACTCAATCTTAAGCTAAAAACGAAATAGCAAAAACATAAACAAACATAAAAAGAAACGGGATGGTAGTCCGTATGTTTTTCAACTTCTCTTTTTCTCATTTTTTTTGTATTTTTCTTGATTTTTTTTATTTTCTTTTTCATGCACTCTTGCCCTACCATCCAAAATAATACATCATAGGGGCCTCGTTTCTCCCCTTACACTTGAGCTTTTACATACTTTTACAAATAACTAATCTAATGACTCGAATTAAGATAATCGAAAAACTTGGAGTACTTTTTTTAAAATATTTAGCACATATGGGGGTAATAATGATGTTCATCCCCATTACTCCATTAAACTAGTACTTTACCCATGAGTCCCTATCGTCCCAAAACAATATGTACAAGATATGACTCGACTTAGAAACCATGTAATCAATTAGATAATTAACAAAGGGTTTAACACAAACGTTGTCACAATAATGCACTAAAGATGACTGCATACAAGGTAGGCTAAGGCGATTTGGGTGTACATTTAAGTGGGGTGTAACAAATTCTCACTTTGAGTAAGATGCTCAAAGGTCGAAACGAAAAGATAAGCTCTGAGGGGTGTACTAGGGGTATCGTGTACCAAAAATGGGTACAACGCAAAGGGTGTGGGAGAATTACTTGACTTTATTAGTCAAGTACATTGGCTACATTTGTCAAGTAATTATAACAAAAA
>LBNU01002777.1:56576-102233 GCA_014162995.1 Artemisia annua | reverse complement strand
GGGTTCCTAAACATCATCCACCATGATAATCTAACAAGGATCTACTCATTTTAAACATCTAGGGCTCAAAAGTTGTAAATGTATAAAATGAGTGGTATAAACTAACACATGCATGTAGATCTTGTATAATAATCATATGAACATTATAAGAACTTGGTAAAAATTATGAAAAAGAGTTTTACATACTTACTTGGAAGATTAGTGAGTTTTTGGAGGATGAAAACCTATAAAACCTTGGGTTTTTATTTCAAAACCCTAAAAAGGAGTACTAAATGGACTTGTTAAATACTTGATCTTGAAAAATTAGTGGTTTTTGCTTGTTGTTGTGTTCTTGGCCGTGCACAAAGAGGAAGAACAAGGAGGAGAGAAATGTTTTTCTTACTTGCACATGTATAATGAANCCAACCCTCCAACCCAAAAGTGACTAATTCCACATCATCATCATTATCATTACCTAGTACATCACCAAATTCACCAAAAGTTACCCAACCGTTAACCAATGAACAAAAAGAAGCTATTTTGGAAAACCTAGAAGCTAAAATTCATGAACTCATGGAGAAGAAACCGGTTATTGAGGTGTTGAATAATTACATGACCTATAGGAAGAAGTTAGATTCGGTCATGATGGCTAGGTCGAGGTTAGAAGATATGACATTTGATGAAGTAGAAAGGGAGAGAATAGTAGAGAATGGGCTTCCTATAAAGATGAGTAACCCGGGAAACTTTGTTTTGCCAATAAAGGTGAACGGGACTACTCCAATGTATGCGTTGGCCGATACGGGGTCAAGCGTAAGTGTGATGCCATATCCGTTGTATCAAAGGTTAGGACTTTGCAACCCACAACCTAACCAATCAAACCTTACAATGGCGGATAATTCGAAAGAAAAAGCTATGGGGGAAGTAAAGAATGCACGTGTTCAAATAGGTTACCAAGCATTTTTGTGTGATTTTCTAGTATTAAACATTCCGGTGGACAAGGAATTACCAATTTTGTTGGGGAGACCATTCTTAAGAACATGTGGGCCAATAATAGACATGGCGCATGAAGCCATGACTATTGATGATGGAATTCTTAAGCATACTTATTACCCTAAACTTAGGAAAGGAAGGAAGGATAGTATTGACGATGAAGAGGAAGATTATTTTGGTTGTTTTGATGTTGGTAGAGACGAAGAGGGAAGGCCTAAGTATGGGCCGTTGACACCTAGTTTCTTCGATATTGAAGATGAAATGGAAAGAGCTCTTGCTATGGAGGCTTTCTTTAACCCATTTAAAAATATTCTTGTGTTTAACAAACTTACAGATTTTCTTGGATCGTTACCGGTTCAACTTAAAAATTTGGAGTGGGGACCCGATGGACCTAGCAACTACAAGAAAGAAGAAGGTGATGGGGAGTGGCATGTCAAATTTGATATCGTATGCCCGAGTAGAAGAAACTTTGCAAGAATGTTCAAAACACAAAAGACCAACCGGAAGCTATCCGGAAAGTACCAAAGTGAAGACATTCTTAGGAATGAGTATTTTCAAGGCTAAATGAGCAAGTGGAGCAAGTTTCAAGAATAAAGCACTTCTTGTGCTAGTTTGTTTGTTTCAATTTTTAGTTTCATGCATTTCTATTTTCATTTCAAGTTTATGGTTAAGACTTTTTCATAGTTGTTATGTTTTATTTCTTAATATGATTATGGAGTTTAAGTTGTTAGTTGAGTTATTTAGTATTTAGTTTTGTTAGAGTTAGAAGTTATAGACTAATTTTGGTAGTGTGGTGGAAAATTTACATACAAAAAGGTTTTCGAGAAAAGAAAACACACTAGTTACTTGTATCAAGTAAACTAAGTGTTGAGGATTTGGAAAATTAAGTTTTTACAAAAATTCAATCCAAAACGGATGGATCAAAAGCTGATCGGATGGAATTGAATATATAAGCCCAACTTTTCAAAAATCATAAGAAACCCACACGCACACACAATCCACCAAATTCGGTCTAAAAATTCGACCACAATAAGTTTATTTAGAGTTGCAGGAGTGTTAGGATATCATCCATGGATCCAAAACAAGTAAGTAACATCCTCAATTTACTTTAATTAGGTTTTAATTCGGATTATTTGAATTAGGTCAAGATTTGGGTATTTTTGATATAGTGCGAATTAAGATGTAATCTTTTGAGGATAAGTGGGTAATTGATAGAGGAAATCATTGTAAAAAGAATTAGATTGATTGATTAAGTCTTGAGGGAAATTAATTGATTGAATTTTTGAATTGAATTGGGTTTTAATTTTGAAGCAAGCTTGTTTGCAATTGATGATTCCCAGATGTTATATGCTTGTTAATTAGTGATGTTTAGATAGTGCATTGTTAATTAGAACACTAATTGGAACGTTTGATTAGATAGTGTGTGGAAAACTAGAAGGGGGGTTGAATAGTTTACCGCTTTTTAAGTTAATTATCTTTTGAAACTTTCGTATAATCAAAGATATAATCTAAGATACACTTTTCAAATAATCAAATATATAAGCAAAGATACTATCAAAGATATAATCTAAAAGATAATAAGTAGCAAGCAAGACTAGAGAAAGAAACGATCAAACCACAACACGATTGTTTATCGTGGTTCGGCTACAAGGACTATTTTTCCTTGCCCTACGTCCACGCCCCGAGTATCCAACTCGAGAGTTTAAAGCACTAGTCGACAAACTCCTTTCCCGGTGGAGAAACCTTTACAATCGTCGCTTACACGTTTATCCGGTACAAAGCTAAATACCGAGTTCTAGTTCGAGGTAGAACCAACCTAACGTCTCCTAATTCCTTTTTCCGACACTAAGCTAGATGTCGAGTTCTTTACCAAGGGTACAACCACTCCCGTTAGTCCTTTTACAAGGGTACAACAACTCCCGACACACTATGTATTTTGAGGCCTAAAATACTAACCGATCACTTCTACACTATATACAAATCAAGTATAAACTACCAAAGTCTATACACAACAAAGCTAATCAAGTCTTGCAACTTTGAGTTGAAACTTGTAACTTCTTAGATCAATATGTGAACTCCTTTACTACACAAGAGAACCACACAAGTTAGATCTTACTGAGTTAGATGAGAGAAAGTATGTGAAATATGACTCTAAGTGATGAGAGATTTCTTGCAAGTGCCTTGGTATTTATACCCAAGAAAGTCAGCACTCTGGCGGAAACGGCGGCACCCTCAGAAGGGTTCCGCCCGTGTACTTCCAGGGTTCCGCCAGAGCTGACAGACCAAACTTGCAATAAATCTCTCCAAGACAAACTAGGTCACATCAACTTATTACATGCATTGACTCAATGTGGAATGCTTCCAAAAATGTGTAAGAACTATAGATGGTCAAACACATAAACTTTCCATAAATGCATTTTGATGAGATGTGACACTTTCTTTTTAAAGAAGTAAAACCTATGTTATGTTTAAAAAGAAATGTAAAGTCTAGTTATACAAGACTTAAAACTAAAGTGATGTTTTACTATAAGCTAAAGTTTGTACTTTGTCATTAACAAAACTTAGCGAAGATCGTAAAATATAAATAACGTTTTTAGGCGATATTTGTATTAACAATCTCCCCCTTTTTGTTGATGACAAAACATAAAATTTATTTATAAGTAAGCCACTAGTTTTAGTGTTAAGTCTTATAAAGTTTGTATTAAAACTTGTTTTACAAAAATAATAAAAAGAAGTGAAAAAGTTAGAGATGAAAACAAGTTAACTTCTTCCCATTTTTGTCGAAACAAAAAGAAGAGTAGCGTAGCGGAACTTATGCACATGCTCCCCCTTGGACAATACTCCCCTTAAATGAAGTGCCAAGTTAGGAGTCATGGATTTTGAACCTACAAAGAAAAGATTAGTTGCCACACAAGACAAGTGTAGAACAAGTCGTGAAGCATAATGATGCAATTCTCATGCTCCCCCTTGAATATTACTCCCCTAAATCAGAGTATCAAGGAAGGGAAACATGAGTTATTATCCTACAAAAGAAAGTTAGTGTCGAAAACACAAGATATACATGTTACCATAACAAGGTATAGTGCAATCACAATACTTCAATGGTCAACAAACAAAGCATATCTCATAGTAGAATAAAATTCATTTCATGTAAAATTTGACTTTTTGAAAGTCAAAGACAAGAAATGATGTAAATAACATCCTACTTCTAAAAAACAATAAAAAAAAACTAGGAATGTAAAATCCTACATCTATACTACATATAAAGGAAAAAGAGTCAAAGTGGAAAAGTGAAAAGTCAATATTGTTGAAATGTTGAAATGTTGAAATCTTATTAAAGGAAATTATGAATGTAATTAATATTATTATTAAAACACCCCATTACTTAAAAGTACAATGATTTATTCACATTGTACAACCAAATTAAATACAACCAATTAAAACACAAACCGGGTTGACCCGGGACGCTTCAAACCCGACGGGTTGAGCCGGTTTAATTTGACCCATTTTCGACCCAACCTAGAAAGTTGACCCGATTTAAATCGACCTATTTTTCAACCGGAACGGTTCAACCGGTTGAACCACCCGGGTCGAACCGGGTTTCAAAACATTATCCATTACTTAAAAGTACAATAATTTATTCACATTGTACAGCCAATTAAAAACATATCTATCAAATTAAATACAATCAATTAAAACAAAAACCGGGTTGACCCGGGACACTTCAAACCCGGACGGGTTGAACCAGTTTAATTTGAACCGTTTTCGACCCAACCTAGCAAGTTGACCCGGTTTAAATCGATCCATTTTTTGCTTGGAACGGTTCAACCGGTTGAACCACCCGGGTTGAACCAGGTTTCAAAACATTATGTTAAATTTCCAAATCTTCAAACTTTTATTGTTTTTCGTTTATAACCTATAAACTTTTTTTATCAATAAACTATGTGTCGCTATAAAATCCCGTTGCTATGCACGGGTACTCGTCTAGTCTATAAAAAGGAAACCATCATTTTCCTTAGTGAGTAACATTTTTACAAAACAAGGGTAAGATTGTTTGAAAATGAAAATGGGTGGTGTAGGATATGGCGGTTCTCATTTTGATTGTGGTGAAGGTGAAATGCATTTGGTTTGTTGATTTGAGCTTTTGGTGGAGACTCTAGGCTTGAGGTTGATGGGACAAGGACTCTAGACGTTCCAAGATGTGGTTTAGGATAAACCGCATTTCATTGGTTAGCTCACGAATGTCATTTCGAGATCCCTCACTAATGTAAGCGGTTCTTTCACAATGTCCGCAACCATGGCGGGGAAAGTTTTGTGGAAGAGGGTTTGATTTGTTGGTGGTGGATCATTTGAGCTTGAAGGAGCAAATTTGGAAGTTTGGGAGGTGTTTTTGCTTCCTTCACTAGATGAGTGTAATGCCGTATGGAATTCTATAACATGGTTGATTTGAGAGTCAACCATGCGTTTGAAGGCATGAAGGTGGTTTAGATGAGTGTTTAGTTCATCATTGAGGTTTGGAGATTTATCCCATATGGATGCTTCTATTTTCTTATAAGAAGGAAATAGAGAGTCGAAGTATTGGGAATGATCTTGTGGTGGTTATTGTTGTGGAGGTTCTTGTGGTTGAATATAGTGGCAGAAGCTAGGATCTCCGGAAGGATTACCATGAAGGTTTTTGTAAATGGGGTGAAACACAAAAGATTGTAGGTGTGTATGACCTTGATCTTATGGAAAAATTGAGGGTCTAGCATATCGGTAAGCCAAACGCTCTACCAATGATGGTTGGTGGGGTTCATGTTCTAATTGCTCACTTGGTTGAGTTTCCATTTGAGCAATGGTGTCAAAGAATGACAATGATGGAGGATTAGATGATCTAGATGATAGATCTTCTAACATTTCCAAGTTTGGTGATGGTGGTGTTGGAGTTGTTTGGAGGAGTTCCATGAAAGTTAATTTTGGTGATTGAGGTGATCTAGGTGGAAGGTTGTCTAAAGTTTCCAGTCGTAAATGTGGTGATGTTGGTGGTGTATGAAAAAGTTCCATTGGTGTAGGAATTGGGGATTGTGGTGTTGGAGTTTTTGATGGTTGAGTTAGTTGCAATGTTAAATCATTTGATGGTGAAGAGGTGTGTGGGTTTGTATTGCCATGTTTGAGAGAGGATGTTGGAGTTGCAAGATTAAGTGAATCTTGAATAGTGATTGTGTTAGTGTTGCAAGGTCTTAAAGATGGTGTTTGTGTAGAAAGGTTGAGGTAATCTTGTATGGGTGATGTAATGTCAAGTGATGAGTCACTTGATGATGATGAGCTTGATTTGGTGGTTTTGTTGAAGCAACAAGGTTTTACACTAATCCTAGTGTGTTTTCTTGATGATTCGGATGAGGTGTTGGACTTAGTCATCTCAATTCTTTGGCTAGTTAGAGTTTTGAGATTGAGTGAAGTAATGGTTTTGGTGTGAGTTTTGGGTTGTTCAAAGGTGTTCAAATTTATAGGAAAAACATGTCATGGAAATAAGTGTTTGGATTTGATGTTCTATCATACAAAAATGGAGGTTTGTAATGATTTGGAAGATTACCAAGAACTTGTCAAATCATTGGAAGTCAATCCAGTGAAGTTGGGTTGAGTGAAAGACTATCATAAGCACTCAATGCTATGTGTTCATGGGAAGTGTTTTGGTTTGAAATGTTGTAATGGTTTGAAGGATCCTTTTTGAGGGTTCTTTGGGTTAGTTAATTTTTGAATTTGAATTTTGGCGGGAAATGGCTTTCTGATTGTTCTAATGGGTGAAAATGGTCCTAATGTGTTTGATGGAATGTTAGGAAGGTAGTTTCTCACTAAAGAAAAGGATTTAGTGTTTTATGAATTGTGAAATTTTGAAAAGTAAAAATAATTTTCTGCAGTGCACCGGCGGAACCTTCGGGTTACATAGGCGGAACCCTTCTGAGGGTTCCTTGTGTTCCGTTGGACCAAAACCTGGGTTACCTAGAATTTGCACTGGCGGAACCCATCTGTGGGTGCCGCTATTTCCGCCAGGCCTGAAAAAAGAGGCAGTCCAACGTTTTGACCCGCAAGACAATTTTCAAATTTTTCGAAAACTCTTAAAAACTAAAATATAATGTATAGCGGGTTAGGAAATACAAAAAATAGACATCAAAACACTCGTCTCATTGGACTTTGGCCGGGGGCTAGCGAATATTTCTATACTTAGTAAGATTATCATAAGTATGAAAATTCAATAAGAACACATATCATCATTCATCACAAGTAATGAGACTCACACATAGTCAAACAAAAGTAATAGTGCATAAAAACAAATAACATGATAGCGCAACATGAAACACATAGTTTAACGTCTACAACGTTCTAAAAACTAAATAGTGCCAAACGCTCATTAAGCTTCATCTCACAAGCTATCCAACTTCTTCTTAGTCTTTCCCATGTACCTTGTCATGCACTTCCACATTCCTTTTGTTTGCTTGAATTCTTCGGACTCATTCTTTAATGTGGGAAGTTGTTGAAGGTAATCAAGAGGTGCTAGCTTCGAATTTGGAAGATTTCCATCTTCGCTCATGTCGGATGATGATGATGATGGTGAAGGAGAGCGAGTGCGTTTCCCTTTAACTTTGAACACCCTTTTGTCACTTAGAGGGACGAATATGTGAGCCACGAAATTGTAGTCGAGGCTAATTCCCCTATTGTTTGGAGGAATGGGAGAGATGGCTCTAAAGAGGCGAGTAAGGAGCATTCCATAAGGGAGAGCGGTTGTTCCAACTAATGGTATGTCGGCCATTCTTTTGGCTAGGTAGTAAGCTAAGTTAAAGGGTTGACCGGTGGAAATGCTATAGAGCATGTAGCAAAGACATGTGTTGACATGATCTCTATTTCCTATGGAACTTATGACATTAGCTCTAAGAATTTCTTCCCACTTCTTAAATTGTGGTTTAAGCTCATTTAGCTCCATACCAAAAGGGTCCTTATTCACATCATTTCCCGAACGATTCTTCCTAGTGTTAGAGGTCCTAACAAAGAGATGCTCTCGAATTGCTTCCTTATTAGCAAGAGGGTCATGGTATGGATAAAAACGCTCGATAGAATCAAGGCTTGAAAGGGGCCACTTATCCGTGTAGAGACAAGTACCAATATTAGGGACGCCAAGCATTGTTGCAAAATCTCTCAATTGTATGAAATGTGGTGTTTGATTGGTTGTAAAGGTTAGTGATATCTCACCATCGTCATCTAAAGAGAGGGTTATGGTTGCGTAGAATTCTAAGATGAACCTAGGACATATTGGCTCATCGATATCAAGGAGACAATCAAAGTTGATTGCGGCGAAGTTTTGTCTAATGGATGTTCCTTCTAGAAAGAATGCATCAATAGTTCTACCTTCATGAACCTAACGTTTTTCTAAAGCCTTAAAGGTTTCTACTTGAAATTTATCAAGGCCTTTGGTCCTATGGTGTTTGGGTAGGTACTTTAGAGTATCTTTGTGATAGGAGAAAGATGCGGGAGGCATGTTGATTTCTAGAAAACACAAGATTTAATGTTAATGACTTTTACAACGTGGATGTTCTAATGTGTTCCTATATGCAAACAATGTGGAGACTTGGTTATCTTGACTCATTTTGATGCTCAAAACGTTTCATAATGCAAGTTTTGTTGTGAAACAAAAGATAACCAACACGCTCCTAGTTCAATGTGGCTTCGGTTGAATGTACCCGAAAATACATATTAGTTATATATCCCCATTAGCATTCAATAGCCATTATGCAAGTGATGTTTCAATGACGTTTTTCATTTGTTTTAACAATGTGATGAAAGATTATGTTTTAGTTGTGGAAAGTGATTTTTGAAAGACAATGCACTTGATATGTTTGGTAAATCATGATACCAACAAAAAGGATACAATTCCTAACTAGTGAAAAGTGAAATTGATTTGCAATCAATGTTTTTCATGAACCACCAAGTTTTATGCATAAACCCTAAGATTCTAGTTAATGTGTGTAATGAAAAAGTTAGAATTGAATTAAGAATGAAATTATGATAAAAAAACATACAAAGTAGATTGAATTGGAAGAGATTGGAGTGAGAGCCCTAATTTTCGTGTGATAAGTGTTTGTGAGGGGTTGAAGGCTGTTTGAAGGTTTTAATAATGAGTTAAGGGTGTGTTTGGTTTTGAATTTGATTTAAAAACATCTGCAGGTTCGGCAGACCAGGCGGAACCAAAGGGAAGGTTCCGCCCGTTATGTCGCAAGGTTCCGCCGGTTCAGCAAACGAAAAAAATAAAAGTTATTTGTCATGATCTTCGTGGTTTTATTCTAATGTTCAAAACTAAGGATTTAGGTTTCATGAGTCTTAAACTAAGGTCTAAGAAGGTTGAATGATACTCATTCAAGAGGTTTTGTGAAAACTTCGACAATGTGGTTTATCGAAAGAAGCTTTCTTGGTTGAGAAGTTTCTCAATGAACATTTTTATCAAGTCGATGACGAAGAATCTCAATATGTCACCTAAGAGCATAATGGATTGGATGTCGTTTGAAGTTGATGCTTCCTTTGTCGAGGTAAGGGATGAAAAATGTTGAAAAGACGGATTCCTTTATTGAAGTATGTTTGCTTGATCTCAAGAAGTTTGTTGACATGCTTTTTCCTCTAATGCCGATTAGAGAGCTTTAAGCTTCCTTGAGAATCATTTGGTAAGAAAGTATAAAAGTTCAAGTACAACTTGTGCCTTTTCTATTAACTTAATTACCGTTATAATTCTATTTGGTATACACTTATGGTTTCTATTCCCGTTCCTTTGGGATACCATAATCCTTGTGTAGTTCCTTCTAATCTATCCAAACAATCTTTTTCGAAAGCATTGTTTTAGAACCATTCTACTACGGACACATAGATAAATACCAAACACAATGTTGGAACTAATTGTTGTGAGAACAAGTAGTCTTCCAAACATTTCTCTATGTTTAGTTTTACCTACGGATTTACTACATTCCTGATAAGTCATCAACGACTTAACCATTGAGAACAAGAGAGTAATTAGGAATGTCTTTGAGTGATAATTTCTTGCTTTTGGAGCTTGCTTGTATTATCAAAAAGTCTTTCAATTGTTGACACTACATTAACTCTATCTATTTTTGAAAGATCTAATTTCTTAAACTCGTAGTTTTACTCTAATGTCCAAAAACTTGTTTTTATCAAATTTGTTTGATTTTACCAATGACTCATGATTCAAGTCATATGACCTATGTCAATATTGCTTGATTCAATGTTTGGCTCGAGGTAAGAAGACGTTGTTTACATTTTAAACTTTTACTCTTAATGTTGTGACACTTGTTAGTGTATGTCTTTAGGATTTTAAACATCTATGTTTATTCTTTTTAATAGTTCATCTTCCTTGTCATTTTACTTAACTTGCTTGTCTTACCATTGTTGGACTTTCGACTAAGTCATCATCTACCGAAGATGATATCTTAGAAGGAGGTGGTCTTTCGTTAAATGTTATATTCAATGACTCCTCGACTCTTTAGGTTTCCTTTCTTAAAAACATTATGAATGTTATTCAGTTTGCAAAATTCCAAGAGATACAACATCATAAGACTAAGTGTCAAGTTTGATGTGCAAATCCTAGATGTTTATAAATCATTTTCTCCCAAACACCCTAATGTAAGCTAATGTGGTTCATTTTACCTTGTGTGTCTTAAATAAAATTCCACTAAAAGAGTGGTTGAATTAAGACACATTAGAAATCATGAAGTATGGTGTTGAAGAATGTTATATTACAAACATTTGTTTTACGAATCTTTGCAAGCATCACAAAAGTGTTGAGCATCTTATCACTTAGGAGATTCTTAGTTAGCTCACTTGTAAACAAGTATTAAGTTAGACTCACTCAAGAGTTTCTCGTGTCTATTTCTTAATAGTTAAAGAGCCAAAACACCTTATATCTCCTACTAGTAGTAGTGTCAAAATACCTTGTCGCAAAGAATCTAATCCTCATTATTACTTAAAGCACATAAACATTTTTAGGATACAAACTACTAATACTTCTTACTACAACACTTAATGCAAACAATCAAGAAGCAACAAATGGCAAGTTGAACTAATGCGTACCTTTTAAGCTCCATAGAGATGCTATTAAGAGAATAAACACAAGGCGTAACATCTTGGCTTGAAGGCAAGCTTGGGAACTCAATAACTCATAAATTCACGAAGATTAGACAAACATATAAAGGCATAAAACATGATGTTCTTAATCCTTTTATCGTAAGTTTCTATTAGAGATTAAATTACTTCTAAATCTCTCTTCTAGGTTTAACAAATTTTACTCGCTTTGTTTTACTTGTTGATGGTGTTTTTGATTAAAAGACTTTTGATTTCTTAACAATGTTTCAAGACATTTTGAACTTTCTTCAAATTTAGCAAGCAGTTTTCCTTTTTCTTTTTGTCTTTGAATATCATGTTTGTAATCTTGACATGTTTTGCATTCTAGATCAATTTCAACATTACTTTCAAGTCTAGACATTTTATCTTCTAACATGATTTCCTTTTCAAAATTGTTCACAAGAGATTTTGAAGGTTCATTGTTAAAAATGGTTTTTAGGTCCATGTTATATGAAAGTTTAGACTCATTTTCTATTTTAGAAAACTCTAGGATAAATGTGTCAAAGCAAAAGTGTTTGGTTTCAAATTGTACCTCGCTTGTTGTTTTATCTAGTTAACAATCACTAATCGGATGATCATCTACATCTACATCCGTGTCATTCCATGATTCGCAAGCAGGTTCTCTTTGACACACGTAATCATCTTCACTTGTACCTTCACTGAAAACATTTAAACTAGTAGTACATGTATTCACTTCTATTAAGTGTCTATCTATTAGTTTTTCTAGAACTTCTAATTCATATGTAAGATCAAATTGATCATCTTTGACTTGACATATTTCTTGATGATGGTTTAACAATTTTTTCCAAATATCATTAGCCGTTTGACAAACAAACACTTTTTCATATTCGACCCTTGGTAAAGCTTTATAAATCATTATCTTAGCTTTAGTGTTTTTATCAAGTTTGGGATAATCATATTGATTTTCAAAACTCATGTTCGTTGGTTTGAAATCACCAATAGAAATAATATGCCAAAGATCTTGTGATCTCACATAGTTTTCAAATTTACTTTTCCATTCAAGAAAGTTTTCTTTTTCAAATAGCGGTGGTTTTTGTGTACGTTTCCCTTCTTTGAGATTTTCAAAATCCATGGATCGATCCAAGTTTTAAAATACAATATATTTTAAAGATCTTGAGTAACGTAGCTCCTGATGCCAATTGTGGAAAACTAGAAGGGGGGTTGAATAGTTTACCGCTTGTTAAGTTAATTATCTTTTGAAACTTTCGTATAATCAAAAATATAATCTAAGATATACTTTTCAAATAATCAAAGATATAAGCAAAGATACTATCAAAGATATAATCTAAAAGATAATAAGTAGCAAGCAAGACTAGAGAAAGAAATGATCAAACCACAACATGATTGTTTATCGTGGTTCGGCTACAAGGACTATTTTTCCTTGCCCTACGTCCACGCCCCGAGTATCCAACTCGAGAGTTTAAAGCACTAGTCAACAAAATCCTTTCCCGGTGGAGAAACCTTTACAATCGTCGCTTACACGTTTATCCGGTACAAAGCTAAATACCGAGTTCTAGTTCTAGGTAGAACCAACCTAACGCCGCCTAATTCCTTTTTCCGACACTAAGCTAGATGTCGAGTTCTTTACGAAGGGTACAACCACTCCCGTTAGTTCTTTTACAAGGGTACAACAACTCCCGACACACTATGTATTTTGAGGCCTAAAATACTACCCGATCACTTCTACACAAGATACAAATCAAGTATAAACTACCAAAGTCTATACACAACAAAGCTAATCAAGTCTTGCAACTTTGAGTTGAAACTTGTAACTTCTTAGATCAATATGTGAACTCCTTTGCTATACAAGAGAACCACACAAGTTAGATCTTACTGAGTTAGATGAGAGAAAGTATGTGAAATATGACTCTAAGTGATGAGAGATTTCTTGCAAGTGCCTTGGTATTTATACCCAAGAAAGTCAGCACTCTGGCGGAAATGGCGGCACCCTCAGAAGGGTTCCGCCCGTGTACTTCCAGGGTTCCGCCAGAGCTGACAGAACAAACTTGCAATGAATCTTTCCAAGACAAACTAGGTCACATCAACTTATTACATGCATTGACTCAATGTGGAATGCTTCCAAAAATGTGTAAGAACTATAGATGGTCAAACATATAAACTTTTCATAAATGCATATTGATGAGATGTGACACTTTCTTTTTAAAGAAGTAAAAATTAGTATAAGATTAATTACCTCTTTGCGTAACCACTTAGCAAAAGATTTAGTGTGTTCATTCTCCAGAAAAGCCATTCGTTTACCCGGGTTTTGTGTTTTCAAAAACTGCTTGTGTCGCCTGAAACAACGTGTTTGATTATTATATTTGATAGATCATTTTAAGTAAGGAAATAGACATGTGTTATTAAAACTTACTCGATATATCATGTGGGAGACCAATAGTTTCCATGGATTTATGATATTCGCAAAAAAACTCTATTGTTTCTTCCGCAATAGTCTCCTCAGCAATGCATCCTTCTGGTCTATTCCTGTTTCACACATGTCATTTAATAACCTTCATACATCTTTCANTTAAGTAAGGAAATAGACATGTGTTTTTAAAACTTACTCGATATACGGTACAATTTCATCTGTATTCTATATTATATACAAATGTGCTTTCTGAAAGAGTTCCGCATAAACATCACTTGATTTGCCGGCCGACAATGGCTTTCCGTCCTCATTTTCATCAGTTTCATGTTTATCATGTGGGAGACCAATAGTTTCCATGGATTTATGATATTTGCTAAAAAAAACTCTATTGTTTCTTCCGCAATAGTCTCATCAGCAATGCATCCTTCTGGTCTATTCCTGTTTCGCACATGTCCTTTAATAATCTTCATACATCTTTCGAATGGATACATCCACCGAAAGCATATGGGACCACATAATTTGACCTCCCTAGTAAGGTGCACAGTCAAGTGTATCATAATATCAAAAAAAGATGGAGGAAAGAACTTCTCGAGTAGGCAGAGTGTGACTACCAGTTCTGCTTGCATATTATCTAGTTGTTGCGATATTATTTCTTTGCTACATATCGATTTAAAGAAAAAGCAAAACCTGATAATAGCATATCGTGTGGGTGGGTGCATGATTAAACGTATTGCAACGGGCAGAAACTCTTGCATTAACATGTGATAGTCATGCGATTTTAGGCCAATGAGCTTCCTATCCTTTAGGCTGACCAAACTAGAGAAATTTGAACAATAGCCTTGAGGTACCCTGATGTTGTGCAACGTATCACAAAAAATGTCTTTTTCAGTATTACTTAATGTGTAACCTGCTGGAGGTAGTGTTGTACCGTCTTGTTCTTGCCTAGCAAACANTTTAGCATTACTTAATGTGTAACCTGCTAGAGGTAGTGTTGTACCGTCTTGTTCTTGCCTAGCAAACAACTCTTGTTTTACCCCCAACTGAGCCAGATCCAATCGAGCATTCAGTCCATCTTTCATCTTTCCTGGAACATGCAGCAAAGTTCCGACGAGGCTCTCAACAACATTCTTTTCCACATGCATAAAATCAATACAATGTGGAACAGAATTATGCCTCCAATACCTAAGTTTTCGGTACCAAATGTTGAATTTCTTCCAATACGCACCGTTTTGTCCGTTTACTTGGCTTTGAACAACCCTCTTCGTCAGTTGTGTTTCTTTTCTGCTTTTTAATCTTCCCACCTCTGCCTCCCGTATGTTCTTGGTTTTCTGATACATTATTGTTTGTTCGTTTTCCTTTTCCCCACTTATTTTCAATATGTTGTACCTCGTTGTATATTTGTTCCTCGGTCATTGGAGTTGGAGCCGGGAGAAAATCTGGTTGTCCATTAAATGCTTTCCTATGCCTTCTAAACAGATGGTCATATGGTAGATATCGTCTGTGTCCAACATAACTTTGCTTGGACGAGGCAGAAAGTCTAACACAGTTTGTATCTTTCCCGCAAACCACACAACCTTTGAATCCACTGTACGAGCATCCACATAGTGTACCAAGTGCAGGGTAATCATTTATTGTCCATAACACAACGGCACGTAGCGTAAAGTAATCTTTTGTGGATGCATCACCTTTTTCGAATAAGGTGTGCAGATCATCTACTAACGGTTCTAAAAACACATCGATATCATTTCCCGGGTATCCCGATATTAATACCGAAAGATTGATAAACTTTCTTGTCATACACAACCATGGAGGAAGGTTGTATATGATAGTTAAAACTGGCCATACACTGTGATGCCTATTTCTCATGTGTACGTCAACCCCATCAGCCGATATTCCCAGCCGTATATTTCTTGGATCTTCAGCAATTTCCGGGAATTTTTCATCTATGGTACGCCATGCTTGTGAATCTGCGGGGTGACATAACACACCGTCGGTTATCCTCCGTGTGGCGTGCCATCTTAAATCTTCTTAAATTGTTTCTATCTTAAATAGTCGTTGCAGTCTTGGTATAATTGGAAAGTACCACATTACCTTTGCTGGAATGTTTTCGTACACTTTATGTGTCTTCTCATCCACCTTCCATCTTGATGTCTCACAAGTTCGACACACAGTTAAATCCTTGTCATCTTTCCAGTAAAGAAGGCAGTTGTTGATACATACATGTATCTTTTTGTATCCAGAACCCATCAACTTCACAACTTTTTTGGCTTGATATTGTTTTTTCCACCATTTCGTTACCAGCAGGTAGCATCTTTCTTAATAATCCTAGTAATTCAGTAAAGAACTTATCTGAACATCCGTACTTACCCTTTAAGTTGAGTAGTTTAACTATTGCGGACATCTTTGTGAAGTCCGGACATCCTTCGTAAAGAGGCTTCTCTGCATCTAATAATAGTTCTTGAAGCTTGACAAGGTCATCCTCTGATTCAAAATTATCTTTTGTAGAGTTAACCATATCTACCGTTGCTGGGCCATCTGTTGGAATATATGAAGCAAAATCCGTGTCGTCAACAAATTCTGTTGTAGCGTCAACAGGTTTTGGGGAACTTTTTGATGGCTCATCCTTCTCTCCATGTTTGGTCCACTTTATGTAGGTTAGATCAATCCCATTCCTGAATAAATGCCACTGCACTGCCTCCTCGGTTTGGTTTATGTGGTTACAACAGTTTGTACACGGACATGGCATTTTAAGATGTAGTTTATTAACTCGTGGGTCGATGTTCCCCATCTTACGCAAGTTGTCTACTGCATAATTAATAAAAGCCTCTACTCCATCAATATAAGATTTGGTGGTCCTTTTAGTTACCATCCAAGTCTTGTCCATGTTTATAAATGTGGTCCCTGCAGGCAAAGTTTAAAAGACAGCCGAAGTTATTGATGAGTATAGAAGACAAAATGAAACTCCAATTGATGAGCATAAAAAATAAAAAGACAGTCCAAGTAATGAACATATATAAAAGATGGAATGTGGTATTGAATTATGCTAATAATTCAATGAAGTCTAATGAAACAGTTCCTAAAGGGGTGTTTGGGTCAAGGAGGGATAACCAATTAAGAAGCTAAATTCTTGTTCCATGTTCATGTAGTAAAAGGCTTTACAGGGTTACTTATATTGTAAAACCAATTAACTATCTACATTTACCAAGAAAGTGACATAATTTACAAGAGGTTATCGTCTCAAAACAAATGTTGAATTACCTAATATGGTTAGGGGTACGTATATATTTTGTTAGAACGATTAATACAAAACAAACATAACAATACTTACCAGTGGTGACGGGTGTGGTGCATGGGTCTATGACAGGAGAGTTGTGGTGGTGACGGGATTTGTGGTGATATGAGAGGTTTTCTTGGCTGTGATAGGAGGAGTTTTGAAATTTTGTTGATTAGTTTAGAATGGGATTGATGAAAACTTTGGGGGAATAGATTCAAATTTTTACAAAATTTACAAAAAATTTCACNTCTATGACAGGAGAGTTGTGGTGGTGACGGGATTTGTGGTGATATGAGATGTTTTCTTGGCTGTGATAGGAGGAGTTTTGAAATTTTGTTGATTAGTTTAG
This sequence comes from Artemisia annua, assembly GCA_014162995.1. Taxonomy (NCBI): domain Eukaryota; kingdom Viridiplantae; phylum Streptophyta; class Magnoliopsida; order Asterales; family Asteraceae; genus Artemisia; species Artemisia annua. The sequence continues at coordinate 85,097 of LBNU01002777.1, read as the reverse complement.
AATGGGATTGATGAAAACTTTGGGGGAATAGATTCAAATTTTTACAAAATTTACAAAAAATTTCACGAAAATATTGGAGGGAATGTAGCTTTAGCCACGTTTAACAACTAGTAGCAAAGGTTATAAACAAGTTTCTTAAACAAAAAGTGCAAAAAAAATAACAAAAAAAACAAAAAAAAAAAAAAAAAAAAAAAAAAAAAAAAAAAAAAAAAAAAAAAAAAAAAAAAAAAAAAAAAAAAAAAAAAAAAAAAAAAAAAAAAAAAAACCATATGAAGTCAGGGGTGAACTAGGGCTCGAACCACTGACCTCAACAACACCTCAAACTTAACAACACACGACAACACCATCTCTGCCCTTGGGACTTTCTCGTTATACACTTCTTCTTTATTTCTTTTAACCACTTTTTCCTTTTTAGCTTGTTACTACTTATTTAAATAAGCAAGCTTATTACAGCTTATTTAAATAAGTTGTTTTCTCACTTTTATTTTTATATGAACTGTGTTAAAGTTATTAAAGGTGGGCACGTTAATTTTGACAATTGAGAAGGCCATAAAATCAGTAAGTCATTAGTACTATGATGAATACTGTGTGATACTGTCTTTAGGGTCTCTTTAGGTTATATGATACGTTTGCGTCTGTGTGTACACGTTTTTCGTCTGTGTGTACACGTTCTCGCGCGTTTTGTCATGCTTTAGTCCGTCTCTACACGTTTTTTGTCCGTTTCCGTCCTTTTATAGCCGTTTTCATATATTTTAGACGTTTTCCTCCGTTTTCATACGGTTTTGTCTATTTTACACACTATCCTACATTTTCTTACGATTCATACATTTTCTTACTTTCTCACACGTTTTATTCCCGTTTAGTCCGTTTTTTGACGTTAACGTCTGTTTGCATATGTCTTTATTTGGGCAGCGTTGGATAAGTTGGGCACGGTAAGTCGGTAACCCGATGATTTTATTTGGCCATAAAATCAGTAAGTCATTAGTACTATGATGAATACTGTGTGATACTGTCTTTAGGGTCTCTTTAGGTTATATTATACGTTTGCGTCTGTGTGTACACGTTTTTCGTCTGTGTGTACACGTTCTCGCCCGTTTTGTCATGCTTTAGTCCGTCTCTACACGTTTTTTGTCCGTTTCTGTCCTTTTATAGCCGTTTTCATATATTTTAGATGTTTTCCTCCGTTTTCATACGGTTTTGTCTATTTTACACACTATCCTACATTTTCTTACGATTCATACATTTTCTTACTTTCTCACACGTTTTATTCCCGTTTAGTCCGTTTTTTGACGTTATCGTCTGTTTGCATATATCTTTATTTGGGTGGCGTTGGATACGTTTACATACGTTTTTGTTAGGAATACGATTTTTGTATAAGAAAGATTCGGTCACCCCTGATATGATTAAGCATTGATTAGCTCGTAGTAGTTACAATAGTTAGTTAAACGTAGTTTAGAAGTAGATTAGTTCGCGGAAGGACGGGTCTTTACCCACTGTATGCCTGATCCGCAGCCCAAGTGGCACGCCCTAGTGGCAAAACTCATGTACATATAAGCCCTCTCCATCCTTGGAGAGGGTAAGCCTTCTCTCATAATCTCATTTTCTTTTTTTTGGTTTTCTCTCAAGGCTTCATCTTTTTCTCTCTCTAACTTTCTCTCTCTACATTTCTTTCTTTTCTTTCTATGTATAACGAGCCATAACCATAAGTATGAACGTGTTTGTGAGCTTATTAAGTATCCTACAATTGGTATCAAGAGCCATGGTTACATCCTAGGGATTGTAGGACTTGTGGTGTATGGTTTGTTTTGGTTTCTACTAGTTTCTATTCATTTTAGATCTTGTTCTTGGTGATTCTTGTGTTCTTTCTTGTACTTCTAGGATTAGAAAGGTTAGATTCATCTAGTTTATCAGTTGGTTGGACTAAATATAACGTTTGAGTAGTGTACGAGTTGGTTTGGAACTTGGTTCTTGGCAGCGGTTTGTTTCTCGTTAAAAGGTTCTTAGCAGCGGTTAACTTGGGGTTTCAGCGGTTAGTGATAGCGGTTAGTACAAGTAGTGGAGCGAACATTACGCTGTAATTTGTACTGTTTCAGCGGTTAACTTCCAGCGGTTTACTACTCAGCGGTTAAGTTATCAGCGGTTACTCTTCAGTGGTTACCTTACTAGCGGTTACACTGTCCAGTAGTTACTATTGTCAGCGGTTTAATAATCAGCGGTTACTATTCCAGCGGTTAAGTTTCAGCAGTTATTACATCAGCGGTTTACTCTTCAGTGGTTACTTTACTAGCGGTTACTCTGTCAGCGGTTAATTGTCAGCGGTTACTGTACCAGCGGTTTACTTATCTTAGCGGTTTTCCTGGTTGACTTTAGTAAAATCCCGGGAAAGAATCGATTTCTCGGTTTAAGTCACGTGTGTTGTAAAATCCCGTCTAAGACCTTGTCATCATGACTACTGTAACATCTATTGATGATATCCAAGCTGCTGGGTCTGACACTCGACCTCCAATGCTAGAAAGAACGGACTATGAGTCTTGGTCACAAAGAATTCGCTTGTATTGTCAAGGCAAAGAAAATGGGGAGAACATTCTGAGATCAATTGATGAAGGGCCGTTCCAAATGGGCACTACCAGAGATGTTATCTCCACTGGTGATGATGGGACAGTCACCCTTGGAATTGACAGACCTCGTACGTACAATGATCTGAATGAAGCTGAAAAGAAACGATATGATGCTGACATTCGTGCTTCAAACATTGTGGTACAAGGGCTACCAAAGGACATATACAAACTGATTAACTTCAACACTGAGGCCAAAGCTGTTTGGGACAATGTCAAAATGTTGCTAGCTGGTTCAGAATTAACAAAGGAAGATCGTGAGTCTCAATTGTACGATGAATTCGAGCACTTTAAGATGAACCCTGGTGAAAGCATCAATGATTACTATGTCAGATTCCACAAGCTTGTGAATGACATGAGAATGATCAGAATGACAATGCCCAACATCCAACTCAACTCAAAGTTCGTCAATAACATGTCACCAGAATGGGATCGATTTGTCACGGCTGTGAAGCTAAACAAAGGACTCAGAAACACCAACTATGAGCAACTCTATGCTTATCTACTACAACATGAGAAACATGCCATGTATGATCGTCAGCTAAGAGAAAAGTTTCATCCCTCAAATGATCCTCTTGCTCTAATCTCCAGTGCTCAAGGTATCAACCAATTCTCAGCTGACTTAATCAACCCTCCAATAACTACTCAAGAAACGCATAATCAGTCTTCTCTTGGTCAAGCCTCAATGCAATCAGCAAGTGTCAAAACCAATTCACAAGAATCGGGAAATTCCTACATGGACAAGAGAATTGAATTAAAGTGGTTGTGATACTTATATGGGAGAAATATGTGTTTACTTAGATTTCCTTACTCCCTAGCTATCTTTTATATGTTAATTGGTTTGTTGTAATTACGTGGATGACGGGTTGTATTCCTTTAAACCATTCGTAGGGCCGTGTACGATCTTCCCTAACTCTATAAGCTCCTACTTCACTCCTATGTCGAGCCGACTAAAAGCTCCTAACATGGGATCATTAGAATTCGCTCATGCATTAAATACAACCAAATAATCGTAGTACACATCTGATTCATGTTTCTTAAGACGTTCAAGCAAGTTACCATATAGGAGGTTAGCCTGTTTTCTTAAGCCTAACATCGACTTCACCCACCCACAATAATCACAAGCAAACCAACAACATATAATCAATAGCTAGGTTTCATTAGATCTTAGCAAACGCAATAAAGACCTAGCCTAGCATGTTAATTGAAAGACAAGCATAAGATATAATCACACAATACAAAGACATACTGAATGATTTGGAAGAGACTTATCTTCAATTAAGTTTCCAAGTTTCAAGGGTAGAAAACCCTCAAAAATACAGTAGAAAAACGAGCTAGGGTTTCTTCCCAAAAGTTGAACACCAGTGAATGAAAATTAGAAAACTATATATAGATTTTAAATTGTGACGGCGTCAGCTTATAGGGTCTGACGCCGTCATCTCGCCGCCAAAATAAAATTCGGATTGTTCAGATCCACTCTTGACGCCGTCCCCTTGTAATTCCTTCTGGGCCATCTCCCTTTACCACATAACGTGACGGCCTAGGGCTTCCAACACGTGACGCCGTCACGTGTTAATTCCTCAAAACTTTCTGGGGCGTCTAGTGTAAAAATCATCCTTCATGTTGTCAAAGCGTGACGCCGTCACATGATAGAACGTGACGCCATCAGGTACTGTTTTCAGAATAATTTGAGACTTTGTCATTTTCTTCACTTTTATGGTCCAAAAACGTCCAAAATGCTTCCTTTTCCAGAATTCCTCTTCAAAGTACCTAAAACGACAAAAGGAACGATTTAAGGCAATATTTGATTAAATAATTACGGATTAGGGCTTAAATGACCCCCTAAAAGCGTAAAACTTTTCGCCTCATCAAAGAGCCAATTAGGAAAATGTTTTGTGAAGTGTTTATTAGAAAATCAATTATCAAAGATAGAAAGAAAGAAGAGATAATTGAGTAGAGGGGTAGAATGGGTATTCCTCACATGGCATAGAAAAGAGAGAAAGAATATGCCATGGAATATTCCTCGCTAGGGAAGAGTGAGAGAGTTAGGTTAAGAAGTAACCATGGTTAGGTTAGAAGAGTGTGTAGAGAATAAACCAAGGTTAGGTTAAAGGGTATATCCAAGGGAATATTCCATCCTTGGTGTGGTTAAGAGTTAACCAAGGTTAAGTGTAGAGAACTAACCATAGTTGGGTTAGGAGAACCATGGTTCGGTTAAGAGGAGAATATCCAAGGGAATATTCCTTCCTTGGAGGGAAAGGGTGAGATGGATGGTTGAGATGAGTTGGTTTGAATTGAATGGCTAGGATAATTGCCATATGATGAAATGGAGAGGAGAGGATGAGTTGTAAAGATGGGATGTGAAAGGGTGTGAGGAATATAAGAGTTGGATTATGTAAGGTGTGAAGAGATGTGATTTGATGAGGAGCCTTTGGTGAGTTGGCTAGTGTGTGAGGGTATAGAGGTTGTGAGGGGAGTGTGTGTATTTTGAAAATAAAGTTGTTGGGGTTGTGAGTTGGATTTGATATGATATGTGTAAGATGTAAGGAATATGTAAGAGGTGTAAGGGTGAGATGTGATGGGGAGCCTTGTGTGTGTGATGAAGAGTATGTGAGTGAAATGTGTATATTTTGAATGTAAAGGTTTGTGTATGTGTAAGGATGTGTGTGTGTGTAGAAAAGAGTGTATATGTGTGTATAGGGAAGAGTATGTATTTTTATAAGAGAAAGGTGTATGGGAAATTGGTAAAGTAAAGAGAATATTGTAAGAGGGAATATTGTGTGGGAGTTTGTAAGGAGACAAAGTACACTTTTGTGTAAGGTGTAAGGGAATATTGTAAGAGGTTGTTGGAAAGGTATTTTTTGGGAAGGATTGTGGGAGATTTGATGGTTTGACTTTTGTATAAATGAGATTAAGAAATAATTAAGAAAGATTAATAAATAATCTAATTGTCATTAAGAAGAAAAGATTTAGACAATTAAGATTATGAGTTGAGAAAATCATAGGTTACTTATAAGTTCAAGTAACACAACGTCGAGAATCCATAGTGTAGGATACACATATTCATAACATAGTTGGTTTTCATGTATATGGATCGAATAGTAGATAGATAGAAAGAAAGAAATAATAATAAGAAGAAGAAGAGAGGTTTACAGAGAGAAATAGAGAGAAAGTGGAACCTAGAGAGAGAATGAAACCAAAAAAAAAAAGAAAATAAGATTAGAGGAGGTTCACCCTCTCTAAGGATGGAGAGGGGTTTATATACATGGGTTTGCCACTTGGGCGTGCCACATGGGCTACGGATCAGGTATACAGTGGGTAAAGACCCGTCCTTCTTCCGCGAACTAATCTAATTCTAAACTACATATAACTAACTAATGTAACTACTACGAGCTAAAAAATGCTTAATCATGTCTGGGGTGACCGAATCTTTCTTATACAAAAATCGTATTCCTAACAATCTCCCCTAAGAGAGGTCACCCTTTTAGATCTTGATTCTTGAATTCTTGCATTGAGATCTTTGTAGATTCTTTTGTAGCTCGTAGTTGTTGATTCTACATTGATAATCGACTTAAGATGACTTCCTTGATGTATATGATGATCTTTTGACTTTGCTCTTCGTTCTTCATCTATATAATTAGCTTCAAGTCATCTTTGAGTGTATGTGTCTCTTCGTGATGTTGTGATTGTCTTTGTGATGTCATGCTTACACTTTTCTTGATCATGATCTTCTGCATCATATTTGAGGAAGCATAGTCGATGCCCATTCTTTGATCATGATATCTTAAGTTACGATGTTGAAGTGTAAGCATGAGATGATGAATCTGCATCTTTTCAGCAATCGGCATCAATCGTCAACTTCTTTGTCTTTGGTGTGATTACGCCTTTCCATCATGCCCATACATCTTTGTTGAGTAGATCTTCCCGGTTGAACAGTTCTGACGTCCTCCTTTTAGATGTTGGTATGAGCATGTGGAACTAGAGTGATGGTGGTGAACATGGTAAGTTTGGTATGTTGAGCTGCATAAAACTTGGTTAGTAATAAACATACCGGCACTTACAAGTTCGGACTTCGAGATCGTCAACAGCATAGTGTGAAGACTTTCTCTAATCCTTACCAAGGCCGTTCCTAATCGGATGCCCCCGAAAGGGCTTTCACTAACATACCGAAGTACACCAACGATTGGATGAGTCGCTGGAAATCACCCCACGACTGTAGACCTTATGGAACGCCACCGAACACACTAAGCGTAACCCACAAGAGATTACCGAAGTGACCTGCTGTCAGGGCTGTTTGATGTTGACCCTGGCAGGAGTTTCCACTCAATCACTGGGAAATACTTATGTATATTCCCTCATAAGTGTTCTCGGCGGATTGCTAAGATCTGCGTAGGACTCAAAATATTACAACTGGTGTCCTTAATGTTGAACAACCAGTGTAGAAGTATCAAGTGTTCCTATGAGATCTTTTGATGCATCTCTTGGCTCTAGACTCGATAAGTGCACATTGGTTATCCTATTCGGAGACTAGGGAGGGGTCTCCTGTTTCAATATCAACTAGCTCTAAGAGACTAGTCGATAGTTTACACCGGTTCCCCGTGAGAATGAAACAAGCTCTTTTAAGAGAACTTGAGTGGCTGGGAGGTTTAGTGCAGTGCGTCACTGGGTCCATGACGTCTTTATCTTCAATACTGATGTTACCTTGGTAACAAACAGTAGCATATGAAATTGAACCCGGTTTCTGCCCTAAGGTTGAATAATTGGAGGGCTATTTCTTTTCACCCTTTCTCACTTCATTTCTTTTTAATTCTTCAACCCCTCCAGTGCCTACCGAGACTTCATTTACTAGAACCTTGTTGGGTTTGTTCCAGTCCTAGCTCAGTCTCAGTCGGCACTCTTCCCTTTCTCACTTTTCTCCTTTTCTCAATCATTCCTAAGGACTTCTAATCTATCTATTGGATTGTCCCTGGGAATATCCCTCCGGTTCTGGTGGATCATGGGAACATATACCTAACCTTACCATCCTTATAACTCCATGCTTTAAATAAAAGTGGTTGGTCTTTTGGTAATTTTGTTAACATTAGAGTTTTATCATTTTTCCAAATGCTCCCCCTTGACATGTGCTTATAGGTAGAAAGAAATTTGCACATGTCGGGGTGAGTTGCACTTATTTGAATTGATCGGCTCTTAATAGACATATACCCGAGGGACACGTTTACGTTGCTTAGTTAAAGGGATCCATTATCAGCTTTTAGGTGATAACTAGCCCTAATAACTAACTTGAAGTTGTTAACATTCCTTAAAAAGGTAGGTAGACCCGTCAAAGTATATATCTAAGAAGAGTTTCTCGAAACGGTACTATCTACTTTGACCAGTCCTCTTCGAGACACGTTTACATCACTGGTAAGCCAGCTTGAAATTATTACCCGACCAGGACTAGTCTTTTCTATTCACGACTTTTCATGTTTCGTCAATTCATGAGTCAAATTCTGAGTCATAAGCAATTCACGGTTTCTACTTGAATTTGTAAAAAAACCCGCGAAAGACTCTTAGCCACTTGCTCCCCCTCAATATGTGCACATTGATTGAATCAATTTTGAAAAACTTTGGCACATACGGGTGAGCTTGCAAAAGAGATCATTTATTCATCATTTTAAATCACTTGCTCCCCCTCAATATGTGCTTTGTTCATGCTCTAAAATCTTTAACATTTTAGCACATAAGGGAGCGTTCTCGATTGTCCACAAACATTCTTTATGAGTCCAAAAACATCATTTTTAAATCAGTTTTTATATTTAAATCACATTCTCTCCCCCGATTATAAAATTTCAAATCTTTTGAGATTTTGTGATCCCAATTGATTTAAATGATTTTCGAAAAAGCTTTGGAGAGACATGTGGCAAAATTTTAAACGTTTACTGATTTTGAGACACTTTTTGAGTTTTCACTGTGGCTGGTGCACAAAGTTTTTAAAGGTGCAGAAATTTTGAGCACATACGTTCCCCCTCAATTAATGATCCGTTTTTCCATTTTAACGTTTAGTAGCCATTAATGTGAGTGGTAACGTATACGAGAAAATTTAAGACCAATGGCCAACTTGTACACCACAAAATCTCTTTTGAAGAATTTTTAGAAGAAATATATTTTGGGAAAAGAAGACTTCTCTTCTTTTACTAGAAAGGTTGCACTGAAACGTACAACTTTTCGGATAATCCGCACACAGTGTAAACATGATAACGTGTTTTTACACGGATTTTGAAAACCGGGTTGCTATCTGAAGTAATAGCAAAGCATAATTTTGAAGCGCGGGTTACAGCCTGAAATGACTGTAAGCCATTTAGGCATGTTTTGAAAACATTTTGAACTTCTGACGATGCCAGAAGACATGCCTAATAAACAAACTATTTTTGGTATTTTTTGAGTTTTTCAGATTTTTATGGTTTTTATAGGTTTCATATTTTTGTATTTTTCTTTTCTGAGTTTTATATTATATAAAGGATATTTGAAGCGAATCCATTACTCCTCATTCCCTTCTTGAAGACTTTTGAGTGATACTGGCATGAGACTCTCCAAACCAAGTTATTGGAGAATAAATCAAATCCGTTCTCCAGGAAGTGCCTTAGTGAAGAAATCTGCCAGCTGAAATTCTGTCTTTGCGAAGTGAAGTTCCACCACACCACTGGTAACCCTTAGCAGCAAATCTTGCCTTGTATTTAGAACGTTATCATGCTCATCAGATGTCACTTTAAGGATCCATCTAAGAGCAATAATCATTACACAGTCTGGAGATGGTGTCAATTCCCATACTTCAAGTTGATAGAATTCATGTCTTTCTTCATGTATCGCATTAAACCAACATTCGTTTGATAAGACAATCTTAACATCTTTAGACTCGACTTTGGATAGTTATGGAATTATGAAAGCACCACAAGGCATGTGTGTTCAGATCACTTTGTGTGGACACCGGTTGAGAAGGATTCCCATTATAGTGAAGATCATGTGGCTGTTGGTAGGAAACTGATGTGCTTGTGTTAAGATCTCCTGAAGAAGAAGCTTTAGAAGAAGATTCAGGAGCAAATGTGTCTTTTGAACGAAGCAACATCAGGTGGAGCAGATGGATTTACTTCAAACGATTTGTCGATTGCAGTACCTTGATATACGGAATGAGATTGTATGTATGATGAAGTTGATGAATGACTTTGCTGATGGAGCATCTTGAGCCATTAATGAAGGACAAGATGAACCAGTTTAGATCGTTTGGAACATGAGCTGCAATGGCTGGTGGTACCGGTGTATCACCAATTGGCGGCTCAAAGTATTCATCAACCACTTGATTATCCAAGATCTCCAAAGTACATAAGATACATGCAGGAGTGGGATACAATAACTGAACTGGTTGGTTCAGACGATAAAAGTTTAGAAGCTGGTCCTACACTGAAGTGTGCAGAAACCATTTGCTCAGACTGCTCATAGAATGTGACGTGAATGGTTTCCAAGATTTGTCGTATGTCGTAGATTCGACATCCCTTATGATCTGAAGCATAACCACCAAATATTTCAATAATCGCTTTAGCTTTTAACCTTTCCAGATCTTGGTAGTCATTTTGTAGGGTATGAAGAACTCCCATGAAGATGTTGACAGTATTGGGTTTGTGGGCATGCTTCTTTCTTTAGTGCAGTTGACTAACCGAACAAATAGAGATGATGTACACGGTAGTGACACGTTTGCCTTGAAGAAGATCAACACCATCCAATTCTCTTTAGAAATTACACAGTCACTGACGACATAATCACCATAACCTATAATTGTGTCAACCTGGTAGTTCCCGAATCTAACTATCCCGACAAACTCATTCATGAAATTCTTGAGCCCTGAGCAATTACTGATTGGTTGAAGAAGATGTTGACATGAGTACCAAACAGAGAGAATTAGTCGGTACGTTGAAGAAGACAATAATCAACACTTCTTAAACTTTCACCACCAAAGCTTTTGAGGTTCCTGAAGCTGTAGATGCCATGAAATAATCTTAAGCGGAGTTTTACAACTCTTGTGACTTAAACCAGGAGATCGATTCTCTCCCGGGATTTTACTAAAGTCAACAAAAGAAAACAAAAGATGTGATATGCGATTATGACTTAGAGTGAGATCTTGGATAAGTCACAATCTGCACTAAGTGTCAAGTTGCGACAAGTCAAGTTACAATAGATCCGATTGTAATGAGTCAAGTCGTAAGGATTAACTTACAACGTCAAATTACAATCAGACTAATCGAAACGACTTAAGTTACAACAATTCACCAAGCGCAAGTAGTTAACAAATAACTAGAATCTCATAGCTGAGTTAATCACTAGGCACCACCAAATCGTTGAATTATAGCCTCCTCATTATAAAGCTTTGGTAGCTTAGCAAAGTATCATCTCACGCTTGAATAGTTCTTATCATCTTTCTTCCAGCTGAAAGGTTGAAATAATGCGTACCAAAAGTATCCAGAGACCACTTCCCCCAAGTAGTTGAAATGATGCAATCAGTCTCATTCTATGAAGCTAAAAAAACTGAAGCACACTTGTACCTCTTTTATCATCAGAAACTGTTTCTTACATCTCTTCCCCCACGTAGGTGGAATAATACACCAAAAGAATGAGTTAGAACACTGATCTTCTCTGCGGTTATGACATTTAACTTCCCGGGATAACTTCAGTTAGGAAGAAGTATAAAGCTCATCACGTGTACTCGTTGTGCATTCATATGTATGTCTCCTTCCCCTTTGCTATTTTTGATACTTCAGAATCAGCCACACATTATATGCACATACAACTTGAACTTTTGTGAGAAGAACAACATATGCTTAGATGTATCCTGTGAGAATCAACTGCTACAGAAAAACTCTCTTATGACTATCTTATCAACCCTTATGAAAATAGGCTATTGCTAAGATCACTTTGTGAAGTAAACCCGATATATTCCCAATTTGAAGATGAAGTAGAATTCCCCGTTTTTTGTGACTTAAACTTGCACCATTGTATGACAAAGACCGGCGTAGGGACTTCATGCATCGAATCCCTAAGTACTCTATACTCTTCAACCATCCAACCATCGAGTATAAGACGTACATCACCTCTTGAATACCGACAGCTTCGTGTGAGTTGTGACACTGAATGTGATAGTTATTTTGTGGCAATAGAAGAGAAGATTTACCAAAATAACTAGATATCCAAGTCATCGTCAATGTAGAGATCAACGGCTCGAACAAGGATCTCGAAGATACTAAGTACACAAACTCGTAAAATTTAACTTCAATCTCAAATAAACAATACCAAGTAAACTCATGTGATCACTTAACATTCCATTTCCAAAATCTTAGCCGACATTTTACTTTATATTCTTGTGGTTGATTTACCGAGTGCACATTAGAAGGAACAATAATCCGTGAAGAAGGGGATTCTTCAGAGTCCGGTTTTGGGAAATAAAAACCAGAAGACGGATCATTATTCATGTGCAGCTTCATTAACATGATAGTCATTATCAACACCTTGAAGAATAACTAGAGATTGGGTATCGTGAGTATTCTGAGAAATACTTCAAACTAGTGCATCTTGCTCAATGGAGATGGAAGAAGATGAGCCAAGAGCCAATAGAGACCGAAGAAGGAGCTTCAGAAACTAAATGTTCACCATTCGTTGAAGTTTGGAAGTATTCATCAAACATAAATCCCAGTCATTCTTAGTAAATGGAGCATAAGGTGTCTGAGGAGAGTCGAATGACCATTCTTCAAGCATCAATCATCATGTAGTAAGTGAATAAAAATACACTCAATCATGTAGTTAATTCACTCTAAGTTTGCCATTTTTGATTGATGTACGCACAAAAACCAAAAATTGCATTCAAAGTAAGTGAATGAGCATACACTCAAAAATTTCATACGAAGTTTGCCATTTTTGATTGAGTAGCAAGCGAATGAAAAATACTATCAATCAAGTATTTCATTCACCCAAGTAGCAAGTGAATGAAAAATGCTATCAATCAAGTATTTCATTCACCCTTCTCCCCTCAAAAATTGCAAACGAGGTTGTAATTTTTGATTGACCAAGTGTATAAGAATTCGATCAAAGATAGGTAGATCCATTTGATGAATGAACGAACATGGAGAGAGCATGAAGCATGTTGTAGAAGATGATCAAAACCAAGAAGATTTCTCTTCTTCCGAAGATAAAGCACACTAAATCGTACACCTTTCTTTTCATTGATGAACGGGGCCTGAAGTGTTGTCAGCAGACACCATAATGATGAAATTGAGAACCGAGGCTTGAACTGTGATGTTCAAATGTCATAGTCATTGAAGAACGAGGCCTGAACTGATGTATTCAGACATCATAAAGCACATGCATCAACATCGACATTCTAAAACTCCTGAAGCTAGAGAAATGATTGCTATAGGCCTCAAGACATTGAGTTTTCTCATCAAGTGAATGATTGATGTACCTGCAATTGAGTAAGGACTCCCTGCACTAACATCACAAACTTGATTGCATATATATGGGTTAATGACAACAGTATCCAAACCCTTAGGGGTTTCACGGTCAACCATGGTTTTGCCATCAGTGAACACCTTTCCAGTAGGTATCCACTTAAGTCCAATATTCTTAAAAATTCTACCAGTTGGAATCCACTTATGGCAAGGTCTAGGATTATTAAGCTTCTTATGCATAGTGGAAGGCTTATCGATATTCCTAGTTTCAAAAGACTTAGCAGTTGTAGTCCAACTAGGAGCAGTTTTAGGTTTGTTTTGCTTCATATGCATTCTAGATGACTTACTATAACTCCTAGACTCAGCAGGTTGCACCTTAGCAGTGTTCCTCAATAAACAAGGAGGCACCATACGAGGTTGTGAACCTAAGATTCCATCCTTATGAAGTAGTGCCCTTTTCCTAGCCATCTCTAGATCACTGTTCCTATCCAAGTCATTTATATTGTAAGAATCTCGAATCTTAATGCTTGGTTTTGACTCTGTTTTCGAACTAATCCTAGAGGAGCTGGGAGCAGGAGTAGCTACTTGTTGAGGTTTAGCAGAACTAGAAGCAATAATCTTAGGAAAATAATGTGGAGTGACTGGTTTTGTCAAAACTTGTTCCGCATCAACTTGGGAGGCAAACCGTGTTTTTGAAACTTTTGGTCGTTCAGATCTAAAGGCAGTCGGTTGCCTAACAACGGATTGGTTTCTATATGATTGAGAAACTGGTTTCCCCAAGATTGATGGTTTTGCAAACTTAGTGTTCACACTATTCCCTGTTGCTTTTCTTAGCTCATTTTTTAAGACTGCAATTATGAAACCCTTTTCCAGAAGTTGAGCTTTGAATTCATCATTTTTGGCAGTCAAAGAGGTTATCTGTTCTACAGTCTTAGTTTTAGTATCATTGATAGATTCACACAATTCATTACATTGATGTTTCAAAGTCTCATTTTTAGCAAGTAAATTAGCCACATCATGTTCCAACTCAATAACAGCGTAGTCATGTTTAGCTTTAACTTCATTACACATATCACATAATTCAGTAATACGGGTTTTCAGGTTTTTGATTGTCAAGTTCTTTGTTTCTAGCTGAGCTTTTAAATCATTAATCATAAAGAATTCACGGAAATCAGGAAGTTCCGGATTTTTACATGGTTGGTTAATCAGAAGACTTTCTTCCTTTTGTTGCATTGCAATTTCAAGAGAAATACAATGTTTTTCAAGCTGTAAAAATATTTTTGAAAGCTCATTAAAAACTTCTTTATCAACCATATCATTTGATTTAAAAGCATCAGCCGTAAACACAGAACTTAACAAACCATCACGTTCAGTGGTTTCTGCCCTAAGGTTGAATAATTGGAGGGCTATTTCTTTTCACCCTTTCTCAATTCATTTCTTTTTAATTCTTCAACCCTTCAGTGCTTACCGAGACTTCATTTACTAGAACCTCGTTGGGTTTGTTCCAGTCCTAGCTCAGTCTCAGTTGACACTCTTCCCTTTCTCACTTTTCTCCTTTTTTTTTCAATCATTCCTAAGGACTTCCAATCTATCTGTTGGATTGTCCCTGGGAAGATCCCTCCGGTTCTGGTGGATCATGGGAACATATACCTAACCTAACCATCCTTATAACTCCATGCTTTAAATAAAAGTGGTCGGTCTTTTGGTATTTTTCCACAATCGCCATATAACCAAATCATTGAAAATTCTCTCAAAGTGTTTATGATTAAGAAACACATTTTGTTAACACTTTGAGAGTTTTATCATTTTTCAAATGCTCCCCCTTAACATGTGCTTATAGGTAGAAAGAAATTTGCACAGGTCGGGGTGAGTTGCACTTATTTGAATTGATCGGCTCTTAATAGACATATACCCGAGGGACACGTTTACGTTGCTTAGTTAAAGGGATCCATTATCAGCTTTTAGGTGATAACTAGCCCTAATAACTAACTTGAAGTTGTTAACATTCCTTAAAAAGGAAGTTAGACCCGTCAAAGTATATATCTAAGAAGAGTTTCTCGAAATGGTACTATCTACTTTGACCAGTCCTCTTCGAGACACGTTTACATCACTGGTAAACCAGCTTGAAATTATTACCCGGACAGGACTAGTTTTTTCGATTCACGACTTTTCATGTTTCGTCAATTCATGAGTCAAATTCTGAGTCATAAGCAATTCACAGTTTCTACTTGATTTTGTAAAATCCGCGAAAGACTCTTAGCCACTTTCTCCCCCTCAATATGTGCACATTGATTGAATCAATTTTGAAAAACTTTGGCACATACGGGTGAGCTTACAAAAGAGATCATTTATTCATCATTTTTAGCCACTTGCTCCCCCTCAATATGTGCTTTGATCATAGTCCAAAAATCTTTAAAATTTTAGCACATAAGGGAGCGATCTTTTGAGTCCAAAACATCTTTATAAGTCCAAAAACATCACATTTAATCACTTGCTCCCCCTTAATATGTGCTTTGATTAAAATCCAAAATCTTTAACATTTTAGCACATAAGGGAGCGTTCTCGATAGTCCACAAACATTCTTTATGAGTCCAAAAACATCACTTTTAAATCAGTTTTTATATTTAAATCACATTCTCTCCACCGATCATAAAATTTCAAATCTTTTGAGATTTTGTGATCCCAATTGATTTAAATGATTTTCGAAAAAGCTTCGGAGAGACATGTAATAAAATTTTAAACGTTTACTGATTTTGAGACACTTTTTGAGTATTCACTGTGGCTGGTGCACAAAGTTTTTAAAGGTGCAGAAATTTTGAGCACATACGCTCCCCCTCAATTAATGACCCGTTTTTCCATATTAACGTTTAGTAGCCATTAATGTGAGTGGTAACGTATACGAGAAAATTTAAGACCAATGGCCACTTTGTACACCACAAAATCTCTTTTGAAGAATTTTTAGAAGAAAGAGATTTTGGGAAAAGAAGACTTCTCTTCTTTTACTAGAAAGGCTGCACTGAAGCGTACAACTTTTTGGATAATCCGCACACAGTGAAAACATGGTAACGTGTTTTTCACGGATTTTTGAAAACCGGGTTGCTATCTGAAGTAATGGCAAACCATAATTTAAGCGCGGGTTGCAGTCTGAAGTAACTGCAAGCCATAATGTTGAAGTGTGGGTTACAGCCTGAAATAACTGTAAGCCATATAGGCATGTTTTGAAAACATTTTGAACTTCTGACGATGCCAGAAGACATGCCTAAGAAACAAACTATTTTTGGTATTTTTGAGTTTTTCTGATTTTTATGGTTTTTATAGGTTTTATATTTTTGTATTTTTCTTTTCAGGGTTATAATTTATGTAAAAGGATATTTTGAAGCGAATCCATTACTCCTCATTCTCTTCGTGAGGACTTTTGAGTGATACTGGCATGAGATTCTTCACACCAAGTTGCTAGAGAATACATCGAAACCGTTCTTCAGGAAGTGCTTTAGTGAAGAAATCCGCCAGCTGAAATTCTGTCCTTGCGAAGTGAAGTTTCACCACACCACTGGTAATCCCTTAGCAGCAACCCTTGCCTTGTATACAGAACGTTATCATGCTCATCAGATTTCACTTTAAGGATCCATCTAAGAGCTATAATCATTGCACAGTCTGGAGATGGTGCCAATTCTCATAAAAGCACCATAAGGCAAGTGTGTCCAGATGCCTTCGAGTGGACACCGGTTGAGCAGATTTCCCATTAAAGTGAAGATCATGTGGTTGTGGTTAGGACACTGATGTGCTTGTAATAAGATCTCCTGAAGAAGATGCTTTAGAAGAAGATTCAGGAGCAAATGTGTCTTTGACCGGAGCAACATCAGGTGGAGCAGATGGATTTACTTCAAACGATTCGTCGACTGCAGTACCTTGATTTACGGAAGGAGATTGTATGTATGATAAAGTTGATGAATGACTTGATGATGGAGCGTCTTGAGCCATTGAAGTAGAGCAAGATGGCCATTTTGATCGTTTGGAATATGAGCTGCGATGGCTGGTGGAACCGGTGTATCACCACTTAGCGGCTCGAAACATTCATCAACCGTTAGATTAGCCAAAATCTCCAAATCCTATTGGTAGGAGGTACATAAGGTACATGCATGAGTGGTAAACTTGTACAAAACTTGAATAAATAGATCCAGGTGTCAAAGATTAAGTGCGGGTCGTGAACTGACGTGTACAGAAGCCATTTGCTCAGACAGCTCCTAGAATGTGATGTGAATGAATTCCAAGATTTGTCGGGTTCATATGTCGTAGATTCGGCATCCCTTATGATCTGAAGCATAACCACCAAATATTTCAACAATCGCTTTAGCTTTTAACCTTCCCAGATCTTGGTAGTCATTTTGTACGGTATGAAGAACTCCTAAGAAGATGTTGATAGTATTGGGTTTGTGGACATGCTTCTTTCGTTAGCGCAGTTGACTAGCCGAACAAATAGAGATGGTGTACACGGTAGTGACACGTTTGCCTTGAGAAGATCAACACCATCCAATTCTCTTAGAAATTACACAGTCACCGACGACACAGTCTCCATAACCCATAATTGTATCAACCTGGTAGTTCCCGAATCTAACTATCCCGATAAACTCATTCATGAAATTCTAGAGCCCTGAGCTATTACTGATTGGTTTAAGAAGATGTTGACATGAGTACCAAACAGAGAGAATTAGTCGGTACGTTGAAGAAGACAGTAATCAACATTTTTTAACTTTCACCACCAAAGCTTTTGAGATTCCTAAAGCTGTAGATGCCATAAAATAATCTTAAACGGGATTTTACAACTCTTGTGACTTAAACCGAGAGATCGATTCTCTCCCAGGATTTTACTAAAGTCAACAAAAGAAACCGAAAGATGTAATATGTGAGTTAGACTTAGAGTGAGATCTTGGATAGGTCACAATTTGCACTAAGTGTCAAGTCACGACAAGTTAAGTTACAATAGATCCGATTGTAATGAGTCAATTTGTAAGGATTAACTCACAACANAAGCTGTAGATGCCATAAAATAATCTTAAACGGGATTTTACAACTCTTGTGACTTAAACCGAGAGATCGATTCTCTCCCAGGATTTTACTAAAGTCAACAAAAGAAACCGAAAGATGTAATATGTGAGTTAGACTTAGAGTGAGATCTTGGATAGGTCACAATTTGCACTAAGTGTCAAGTCACGACAAGTTAAGTTACAATAGATCCGATTGTAATGAGTCAATTTGTAAGGATTAACTCACAACATCAAATTACAATCAGACTAATCGAAACGACCTATGTCACAACAATTCACCAAGCGCAAGTAGTTAACAAATCACTAGAATCTCACTACTGAGTTAATCACTAGGCACCACCAAATCGTCGAATTATTTGTCTCCTCATTATAAAGCTTTGGTAGCTTAGCAAAGTATCATCTCACGCTTGAATAGTTCTTCTCATCTTTCTTCCTGTGTAGAAGGCTGAAGTAATGCGTTCCAAACGTATCCAGAGACCACTTCCCCCAAGTAGTTGAAATGATGCAATCAGTCTCATTATATGAAGCTCAAAAACCCGAAGCACACTTGTACCTCTTTTATCATCAAAAACTGTTCCTTACATATCTTTCCCCACTTAGTTGGAATAATACACCAAAAGAACGAGTTAGAACACTGATCTTCTCTGCGGTTATGACATTTGTCTTCCCGACATAACGTCAATTATGACAAAGTATTAAGTTCATCACGCGTACTCGTTGTGCGTTCCGATGTATGTCTCCTTCCCCTTTGCTAGTTTTGATACTTCAGAATCAGCCACACATTACATGCACATACAACTTGAAGTTTTGTGAGAAGAACAACATTTGCTTAGATGTATCCTGTGAGAATCAACTGCTTCAGAAACACTCTCTGACTATCATTATCAACCCTTATAATCAGTCGGCTATTGCTATGACCACATTGTGAAGTAAACCCGATATTCCCAACATGAAAATGAAGTAGAATTCCCCGTTCTTGTGACTTAAGCTTGCACTAATGTTGGAAGAATGGTGTAGAGAATTTATGCTCCAAGCAAATCCCTAAGTATTCAATACTTAATCAACGTATGATACATTAACACCTCTTGCGATTATCCACAACGTCATCAGCGTGTGACACTGAGTACTACAACGTAATTCCTTAAAGTGATAGTTAACCAGGTCTTCAACCATCCACCCTGACTGCTGGTAACTAGATAAACCAAGTCTTCAACTTAAATCTTAATCACGAGCAAGTTATCATTGAAAGTCATGCATCCAACCAACCCCGACTTCAAGATAAAATAAGATCACGCCGTTTGTGAAAGTTAACTGCAATCTCAAATAAAGGATACCAAATAAACTCCGTGATCACATGACATTCCATGTCCAAATTCTTAGCCGACATTTTCCTTTATGATCTTGCGGTTGGTGTACAAAGTGCACATTGGAAGGAACAAAAGTCCATGAAGAAAGAGGTAAGGAAACGGATCATTATTCATGTGTGCAACTTTAATATCATGATAGTCATCATCAACACCTTGAGGAGTAACTGGAGATTGGGTTACTTGAGTAGTCTGAGTAATACTTCTAGATGGTGCATCTTGATCAATGGAGCTTGAAGAAGGTGAACTAGTTGAGTCAACATGAACCGGAACAAAAGTTTTTGGAACTAGATGATCAACATTCGTAGAGGCTTGGAAGTATTCATCAAATAAAAATCCCAGTCATCCTTAGTAAATAAAAGCATTAGGTGTCGGAGGAGAGTCGAATGACCATACTTCAAGCATCAATCATCATGTAGTAAGTGAATAAAAAATACACTCAATCATGTAGTTTATTCACACGAAGTTTGCCATTTTTGATTGAATACGCACAAAACCAAAAATTGCATACAAAGTAAGTGAATAAGCATACATTCAAAAATTTCATACGAAGTTTGCCATTCTTGATTGAGTAGCAAGTGAATGAAAAATACTATCAATCAAGTATTTCATTCACCCGAGTAGCAAGTGAATGAAAAATACTATTTATCATGTATTTCATTCACCCTTCTCCCCCTCAAAAATTCCAAACGAGGTTGTAATTTTTGATTGACCAAGTGTATAAGAATTCGATCAAAGATAGGTAGATCCACTTGATGAATGAACGAACATGGAGAAAGCATGAAGCATGTTGTTGAAGACGATCAAAACCAAGAAGATTTTTCTTCTTCCGAAGATAAGGCGCACTGAATCGTACACCTTTCTTTTCATTGATGAACGGGGCCTGAAGTGTTGTCAGCAGACACCATAATGATGAAATTAAGAACCGAGGCTTGAACTGAATTTTCCAAATGTCATAGTCGTTGAAGAGCGAGGCCTGAACTGATGTATTCAGACGTCATAAAGCACATGCATCAACATCGACATTCTAAAACTCCTGAAGCTGGAGAAATGATTGCTATAGGCCTCCAGACATTGAGTTTTCTCATAAAGTGAATGATTGATGTACCTGCAACTGAGTAAGGACTACCTGCACTAATATCACAAACTTGATTGCATATATATGGGTTAGTGACAACAGTATCCAAACCCTTAGAGGTTTCACGGTCAACCATGGTTTTGCCATCAGTGAACACCTTTCTATAGGTATCCACTTAAGTCTAATATTCTTAAAAATTCTACCAGTTGGAATCCACTAATGGCAAGGTCTAGGATTATTAAGCTTCTTATGCATAGTGGAAGGCTTATCGATATTCCTAGTTTCAAAAGACTTAGCAGTTGGAGTCCAACTAGGAGCAGTTTTAGGTTTGTTTTGCTTCATATGCATTCTAGATGACTTACTATAACTCCTAGACTCAGCAGGTTGCACCTTAGCAGTGTTCCTCAATAAACAAGGAGGCACCATACGAGGTTGTGAACCTAAGATTCCATCCTTATGAAGTAGTGCCCTTTTCCTTNCAATGTTCCTCAATAAACAAGGAGGCACCATACGAGGTTGTGAACCTAAGATTCCATCCTTATGAAGTAGTGCCCTTTTCCTAGCCATCTCTAGATCACTGTTCCTATCCAATTCATTTATATTGTAAGAATCTCGAATCTTAATGCTTGGTTTTGACTCTGTTTTCGAACTAATCCTAGAGGAGCTGGGAGCAGGAGTAGCTACTTGTTGAGGTTTAGCAGAACTAGAAGCAATAATCTTAGGCAAATAATTTGGAGTGACTGGTTTTGTCAAAACTTGTTCCGCATCAACTTGGGAGGCAAACCGTGTTTTTGAAACTTTTGGTCGTTCAGATCTAAAGGCAGTCGGTTGCCTAACAACGGATTGGTTTCTATATGATTGAGAAACTGGTTTCCCCAAGATTGATGGTTTTGCAAACTTAGTGTTCACATTATTCCCTGTTGCTTTTCTTAGCTCATTTTTTAAGGCTGCAATTGTGAAACCCTTTTCAAGAAGTTGAGCTTTGAAATCATCATTTTTGGCAGTCAAAGAGGTTATCTGTTCTAAAGTCTTAGATTTAGTATCTTTGATAGATTCACACAATTCATTACACTGATGTTTCAAAGACTCATTTTTAGCAAGTAAATTAGCCACATTATGTTCCAATTCAGTAACAGCGCAGTCATGTTTAGCTTTAACTTTATTACACAAATCACAGAATTCAGTAATACAGTTTTTCTGGCTTTTGATTGTCAAGTTCTTTGTTTCTAGCTGAGCTTTCAAATAATTAATCATAAAGAAATCATGGAAATCAGGAAGTTCCGGTATTTTACATGGTTGATTAGTCTGAAAACTTTCTTCCTTTTGTTGCATTGCGATTTCAAGTGAAATACAATGTTTTTCAAGTTGCAAAAATCTCTTTGAAAGTTCATTAAAAGTTTCTTTATCAACCATATCATTTGATTTAAAAGCATCAGCTGTCAACACAGAACTTAACAATTTATCACGTTCAGCATCCTGATCACTTTCTCCCCCTTTATGACTCATATTTGTTGAATTAGACATGGTATTGCTATCAGTCTTTTGCAACAAATTTGTGTCATAAGTGAGTTTGATTTGATCAGTATGCTCCCGTTCATTAGAGAGCACATTATGTTGAACAGTTAAGGGTACCTCAGCACTTGACATTAGTTCATTAACCGGTCTAAAATCAGAATCCATGCCATGGGTGACTAGAGTCACTGAACTGCTGGTAGTGTCAAGCTTATCAGTCTCTGATCCTTTACACATCGTGACACCTAACCCAACATCCAAAGCTTTACCCGAATCGTCAATACCATCACATGGTTGTGCCAGAGAACCCTTCACTTTGTCGTCATCTAAACGTCTGAGTGGTGCTCTTTCTTTAATGAACGCCTTAACATCACCCATGAGTTGGATGAGTGTATCTCTGAACGTGTCAACCTCAGTTCCCGTGTGATCAGCAAAGCACTTTTTCGTCATCTCACTGTAATGGTCATACTCCATAGTGAATTTTGAATCAAAGAATACTTGGAGTTGTTTGTAGAGTACACTAAGAGCAGCCATGGAACCAGTTTTGGAAGATATTCTTTGGTCAAGTTGTTGTTGCAATTGATCTAAGTTAAGAATCATTGTGTCTGTGAATGTCTGAACATTTTGACCAAGGAGTGTTGCAAATGCACGTTCGTATCCCCATATGAATTCGGTTCCCTTAAAAAGTACTGAGAGGTGTGAATGAAGTAGTCGGAAACATTCAATGGAGCTTTTCTCTGCGTTATTAAACAATTTTTGTGGCTGAAGAAACTATTTCTCTTGAGAATTCGAGCATGATGATTCCATCTCAGCATAATCTGATTCGAAAACGGTTGTCTGATCAGAAACGTTTGTCAGTTGTACTTTGTTGTGAATTTTAAGCTCATCGTCCATGTCGTACAACTTGAGTATCTCCAAGATGACAGAATCTGATTTAGTAGACATGATGTAATCGAGCACGGGATTTTACAATTCTATGATTTAAACCGAGAAATACCAAAGAAATGATAAGGTTTGGTTGAAGTGAGATTAAGTGATGAAGCAGACAAGTCACAGTGAATTTCAGACAACGTGTGAGTATCCGAATAATCCCCTTAGTAGTTCAAGACTAAGCCCCGTAGTAGTTCCATACACCCGAAAATCTCTCTACCCAAACAATTAATCACACTCGGATAACTAAGCTCAATAAGAACCGTGGTCCAAAATTAAATCCCAAATTAACGTATACCAAAGAAAATCAAATATCTTGACAAGAGATATACGGTTATACCACCAAAGGAAAAGAACTTGTCCCTTTTTGTTAATCAGTATCAAACGAGATTCATTCAAGCCCAACACCAAGTTCGTCCAACCCAATACCAACACAATACGTTCCTGGTGGATATCAAGGCCCAATCACAAAATAAATGCAAACTCAAAAACCCGTTTGAAACAAATGAGCCCAAAGACATATTATAAAAACCCGATTAAAACAGACCCGATCCAGTAATATGGGTATTTAATACCACTTAATCCTAATATTACGTAACCCTAATCACACACAACTAAACAATCCGCCTCTTTCTCTTTGTGACCACAAACTCCAAACATCAAATCTTTTCATTAATAACAAAATCGAAATAAGCAACAACTAATCCATGGTTTCTATCTACTACACTTCAGATCCGTATGGTCAATACAGCCACCAACATAATTTGATCTTTCTTCTTTTGAGACAACGAACACCAATAATGGCTTCAAGAACTTGTGAAAGATGTCTCGGGTAGGTGTTATATATTTTATTTTATACTGAGTTCTAACCGAGTGATGAAAAGGATGAAACAACCATGTTGTGTTCTATCTTTTTATGTTCGAATATTGAAGTGGAAGCATGTCTTCAAATGGATCTGTGATGGTTCAACTTTTATTCCCTTGTTGTTAAGATCAAAGTTGTGGATATAGGTAGATAAAAATGAGATCTTCTTAAACTTTTGTTGTAAACGATTAGTTGTTGGCAGTTTATGTTGATGGTGGAACGAGATATTGGATTGTTGTTGTATTACTTTGTTGTTCAGTTCATGTTATTTCTTTATCCTAACTTTCTTGTTTTCAGATAAAATGATATAACCGCTAAAAATGAAAAATTTGGGCAGCGTTTGCTTTAGGCAAAGCACACAACAACAAGTAACCGCTACTAAAAAGTAACCGCTACCAAGATGAAACCGCTGATTAGAGATAACCACTGAAACAATGGAAACCGCTAGTCAGCTAACCGCTGGTTCAGATGAGTACAAAGATGTCGCTATTGTCCTTTTTTGTCTTTTCCCTTTTTGACAAAACCAAAAACATAAACCAACTGCTGATAAGAAAAAAAATCTCTAACCGCTAACAAGAAAAACAAACGAGCAGCACACGAATAAACCAATATCACTCCCTAGTTGAGCGAGACCCACTTGTAAAAACCTTCAACAGTATGCAAATAAATATTTGTTTTGACAAACGTTTCATACGTACCAAATATAGTAAAGTATACAACTCATATGAAGCAAGAGTGATATCTTAAGAAAAACAAAGTCGAACAATGATAAAAAAACACAAGAACCAAACTAAAAAAATTTGAGATCAAACAATCCCTAGGATGAAACCATGGCTCTTGATACCAATTGTAGGATACACATATTCATAACATAGTTGGTTTTCATGTATATGGATCGAATAGTAGATAGATAGAAAGAAAGAAATAATAAGAAGAAGAAGAAGAAGAGAGGTTTAGAGAGAGAAATAGAGAGAAAGTGGAACCTAGAGAGAGAATGAAACCAAAAAAAGAAAATAAGATTAGAGGAGGTTCACCCTCTGCAAGGATGGAGAGGGGTTTATATACATGGGTTTGCCATTTGGGCGTGCCACTTAGGCTGCGGATCAGGTATACAGTGGGTAAAGACCCGTCCTTCTTCCGCGAACTAATCTAATTCTAAACTACGTATAACTAATTAATGTAACTACTACGAGCTAAAAAATGCTTAATCATGTCTGGGGTGACCGAATCTTTCTTATACAAAAATCGTATTCCTAACACATAGTTTCATAACTCGTGACTTTCCACAACTCGACGTACTCAACTAACACCTTGATACAAACAAGTCAAGTGCTTTGCCTTGATGTAAAGCATAACCCATGCGGGTAAGAATGCATTTACGCAAAGAGACCTTGGACTTAGTTTGACCAATAAGGGAGTAAACCCGTTACGTGATTAGAGAAGATGTAAGCACGGGATATGAGCAGATGGATGCTTTCACGTGATGTTACGTGAAATATATAAGCTCCCTAAGTTTAGAAAAGCCTTGGCTAGAAGCGAGAGTTAGAAAAATTAAGTTGGTGTTTTCCCGTAAGTGGGTGCTTTAAAAGTTGGATCTCTCTAATCCCAAAACTCGTTTCGAGTGTTCTCAATTAGGCATATAACATATTCATACCTGTATTAAAAGATCCACATTTGTCGGGTAAGGGGAAAGCCGACTTTCAAACTTCATCCCGACATTCACAGAAGCCTAGCACGTCGCCCACGCGTTGACGCGTGGGTAGCGCGACAGGAGCAGATATGTGAGTCGGGGAATTTTGGCTACCGTTTGTTATTTTATGTGTTTCGAAAGTTTATTTGTCATCATTAAAACATTTGGAGATCTTGATCATGTTGCCTCAACACGTACGCTTTTAAGTTTCTATACGTTTTTAAGTAATTTGATTTCACGTATTCATTGATATAGCTTGTTTAAGCTATTTTCTTTTACATTTCCCTAGTGTAATCACTCTTAACCTTTTCCTGTTCAATTTCACCCGATCACAAATTTGTTAAAGTTCAATTTCACGCCTCGCTGGGACTTAACGACCCGGGAAAACACTATATTCTAGGGAGATTGTGCACAAGCGGTTTGACCATCTTGACCAGATCTGTGGTTAGTTTGGACTGACTGTTTAGAGCCAATCAGATATAATTTTTTATTATTGGTAAAAAGAGTGGTATTTTGGACAACAAATTTTCACGGGGATAGTAATTTCACGGTTAAAATTGTTATTAATTTAACAAAATGACGATGGAGTTTTTGTACGGTATCATTGATTTGAAGTTGAAGTGACGTTTCAAGGGTGTACTTATTTATTTTTGAGATATGTTGTGGGTCTCAATATAACTCGTCTGGGCATTTTCCAGAGAGATTCATACTTGACAATCTAGTTATAACTGATGCAAGGAGTTACGTTGTAGTGCTCACAGTATTGCTATCACTTTAAGGATTTACGTTGTAGTACTTAGTGTCACACGAAGTTGTGGGTTTTTCAAGAAGATCTTAATCAAGGATAGAACAAGTATTAAGTTACAAAGTTGGTATGTTTACTTCTTTTTCAAGTTGGTCATATCGGGTTGTCTCCATTAGTGGTCATTACTATTAGCCGGTGAATTAAAAGGAGGTTTGATTAAAGGTTGGTTTGAGAGAATTGTATTGAAAGTATATTTTTTCGACATCGATTCACGGAATTATGCTTAAACGAGCTGTTATGGCTTACATATTACATCAGGAGGAGTAGGAAAAGTTAATTTTACGGATGTACACAAAATACTATGATGATTTTGAAAAATCGCAACCATCAGGAGGGAGAAGTACACGAAGAAAGAAGTAGTGTTTCGTCTTCAGTAATTTGGTTGGCTGAGGGAACTGTGCTTAATCTGAAATCAAAGAAGTACTAATAATGTGTACATCGGGGCTTATTACCAAATTGGATGCAATACTATGTGAGTTATGTTGTTGTGATGTTCCCTGAACGACAACCATTGTGCCACAGTCTAGTGTCTACTTTATCCGCTGCGTGTTCCGTTTTGTGATTTGAAGACTAAAGAGATTTGATGAAAGAGAGTTTTTAGTTTAGGAGGGAGCAGGAAAAAGAAAGAAAAGGCACACTAGTTAGGAGGGAGTAATAACCTAACTAGATCATTATAGTTGAAGTTCAGAGCTACAAAGGATCAGTGCCGTCAGTGCCAAAGATCAAATTCTGAAGTATTCGAAAGAACGAACTTCAAGGATGATGCATAAGGAGTTCAACGCTGGAAAAAGATCAGAGTCGTCAAATGCTAAAAATCAAATGTCGAGATCGTCAGAAGAAATAACTCCAAGACATCCTCAGTATCTAGACTACAGAGATTCTACGCTTCAACAACGTCAACATTGTTTATTATTATTGTAATTTACTTTGTTTATAGGTCTCATTGTAACCATTCACGTGTGACGCCATGTTGGAGGGAGATTGTTAGCCTCGCTATTTTGTTAAGCTGGCTTCATACACGTGAAATGGACTAGATACGTAGTAAGCTTTGCCCACAAGGACTAATATTGTTTAAGTGGCAAAGTAGTGATGTAATGAGCCTATAAATACCCCTCATGACTCTCCATGAGGGGTGTGGGTGTGTAAGCATTTGGTTCTTAGTTTTATTATATTTCTCTTTCACCTCACCCTCTCTCTACTTTCTCTCTCTTAGGGTTTCACCATGTTCATCCTAAATCACCAACATCGACCTCCCGAACCACATAAATCAAGTATATCATCAGTCCTACACTTTTACATGAGGTTTAATCTCATCTTTTAAAATCTTACTAATGTTTGCTCAATTGTGTACAGCCATACACAAAGAGGATTAGTGTAATCATTATTGGTGTTTTGTTGCGTAAACCAAATGACTTTTAACATTTGCTCGATGTGCTTTTTAAGATTACAAAACTTTTTTCTTGCTTTATTTTGCCATAACGTAGCATCATAAGTAACAAGTTGAGCTTCATTGAAATATTCGTTCACATTTGTGTCTTTCCTTTTGAAAGGTTCTTTCGGTATATCTGTCAATTGTGTACGACCATACACAAAGCCGTGCTACAAGAATAGGGTTTTTCTTTGTTTTACTTTTAAATGTTTTTCTATTGTTAAGTACCATTTGTTCATCCAGTTTTTGAACGGAACGTTTTTCAAGAAAAACAGCTTCTATATAACCAACTTCAAGTTCTTCTCTTTGTTTTAAAAGTGGTTTGATAGACTCTCCATTCATGTAACACCCCCAATTCAATGATGCAGCGGAAATCGACTTGGGTGTTACTCGACGGCACAACAGTCATAATAATAGAAAACGATCTCTAACTGAGTCGTTTTAAAAAGACTTATCATTCGAATTATTCAAATATATCAGAGTTTACATAGTTAGGCCCCAAAAAGGTTCCATGTTTACAAAATACATCAATATAAAGTCTTTTGATGTTTTATCGAATGACAAAGTAGATTATAGCCTTCTTCATTTAGTCCGTGCCCCTCCGTGCCATTCTTGATTATCATGGACCTGAAATACATGCTTAAAAGGTCAACACAAAGGTTGAGTGATATTCATAGAGTTTGTTTAATGGTTGAACACAATATGTTGGTAGTATGAGTTAA
>LBNU01002777.1:26598-51091 GCA_014162995.1 Artemisia annua | reverse complement strand
TTTTTTTTTTTTTTTTTTTTTTTTTTTTTTTTTTTTTCTCTAATAAAAAACTAAGGCACTAACTCGACCCAACTAACGCAAATCCTTAAACCAACTCCCCGGCAGCGGCGCCATTTTGATAGGTTCGTTTACCCTATCAAAAATCATTTATAAGAAGGAAAGACTATACGAACCTTAATACTAAAGTATCTTGGCAAGTATTGTTCTCCCGGGTATCGTTTCGAAGGAGGGGTGAATTGAAATGCGTCAATCAAGTTTTGTTTGATGCTTAGTTATCGAAATATTTTTGGTTTTTATAAAAGATTTTAAAAGCTAATTTGATTAATAAAAGGAAAACTACAAGCAAAACAATAATAAAGCGATATAAAAATATAATAATAAAGAATATGCTTGTCAAGTGAGGGGAAAAGATCATTAAGTGTGAATTAGCGTTTAAATTGATGAATTAATATCCGTTAAAAGAAACTATACAATTCTTTATCTTGGTAAAATTACTAGATTTAACTAATTACCCTAACGACTTTTGCCCGTCAAAACAACCAAATATTAATCCAAGTAACCAAAGATTATTAATCGACAATTTCTAAATTTTCATGCTTAATTCTCAATTCGTAACTCACTTAACAAGCATATAAAAATCTACTCTATAATACAAAATAAAACTAAACTAATCGTTAAAATAGTAAACATGACAATAACAATTAAAATACTAAAAAATAAAGAGATAAAAAGGATAGAGATAACCAAATGAGATGAAAACATAAAGACGGCGAGATGAGACCCACTTCAAAAGCTTCAACCCAACATCCCATACTTCCATTGAATAAACCCATAAATCACAAGTCGACATCTTCTATCATACATACCAGTAAACCCACTAATCACTCACTTTTGTGATAAGACTTTAAATAAAACTATTAAGACAAAAATACTTATACAAAATTTAAATTAAAGGAGGTTTAATAAAGCCTATAAAATTAAAGAAACAACTTGACGTAGGAAAGAAAACATTACATTTAAGAGTTGATTATTTAAATGGAAAGCAACAAAGATTGAAACAAGTGAATTTAAAGTTTGATGGACACGTGCTAAACTAAGAATTAAAACTAATGATTAAACTATTTAATGAAACAAACATTTATAAATTTGATTCACAAAAAAAGAAATGAGCTTTATATAAATGACGACTGGACACACACACTAACTGTGTGAACCAGCGCCCCCTGATGTTCTTCCTCTTCTTGTTTTTTATTATAGTCATCTAAATAAAACTTTGTCTCCAAGAAAAAGTCCAAGGTTTTCAAGCGGTCCACGTTGCACAATCCAAAACCATAATTCATTTTTGGTCAAACAAATGACGGGTCAAAACTCGGATCTTAAATTGGGCCGGATATGGCTTCTTGTAAGCAGGTGTTGGACTACAAAGATGACGCACGCTAATGGATAATATAATCAGTGAAATAGGCTCGGCTGGGCTCATTTTCTCGCGCCTTTCTTCGGGCTTTATCTTTAGATTTTTTTTTCGGGCTTCAATAATCTTCGATAAATGCTCGAACTCTCGTAGTTTTGCTCCAAATTTCTCGTTTCGTACCTACAATAATAAATAACACATTTAAACAATATATGCACTTAAAATACACATTTTGCTATTTATTATGCCAGAAATATAAAGATTTCGATATAAAATAGATGTATAATTTAACATATATCAACTGGGCTCAGTCTAGTGTCGGTTGGTATTTAATTTCTTTTAGACATAAAACCGTAAGCCTAAAAATCAAGGAATGATTTATAAAATCAAGGAATGATTTTTGGTCAAAGGAGGAGGGAAAAATATGTTGACTTTTTCCAAAAATGTGAAAACTCAAATCGTCTTAGAAACGCGATGCAGGTATAGGTTAAGGTTACGGCTAAGTAAAAGTGCTTAACAACGTAAATTTCTGTTTCTCACGGTCCAGGGTTTATTTGGTAGCATTTTTCTTAGTCATGATTAATTCTCTAATTAATCATGAGTGTATCAAACATTTATCTGATGCGGGGAAAATTAACGCGGTTGAGTTTCGTTGTGCGTAGAATTTTTGAATGACGTTTTAACCTAAAACATGTAGTTCCTTAATAACTTTCGCGAAAATGATCTGATGAGTGTCAAACTTTTATTTTTTCATGGAAATGATTTATCACTCGAGAATATGAAATAAAAATTAAATTTCGGAAAATGAATAGTGAAAGTGAATAGTAAAAATGAATAGTAAAATTTTTCGGGGATAGAAATTAACCTGAAATTGCGAATTGTTACAATTCATTTCATACTTCCTAGCTTGAGATTTAAGGTTTGAGATTTCATTTTCAAGTTCAACTTTTCTTTTCTTGATAGTTTCAAAACCTTTTCCATTTCCTTAAATCTCTCAAGCTCTTTGGTTAATACAACATTCGCTTGCTTAGCTTCGTGATTGTCCTCTTTATACTTATCAAGTTCATGTTTGAAATAATTGATTAATGAAGCAAATAAGGCACGATCTTGTTCATAAGTAGATCCATCCTAGGCAATTTCACCTCCATTAGGATGCATATCTGGAGTTGTAGGAGTGATATTACTATCATCCTGTTCCACCACATATGTGTCACTAACATATTCAGGATCCACAGGATGTGTCTGATCATGAGCAAACACATTATCGAACACAACAAAATTATCATTAACGTATGAATGTTGTACCGTAGCCAATATCTCGGTGTCAAATGAAGGACTGCTATGATCCTTCTCGGTATCTGATGAGTGCTCAAACACTCATCATTTTTTGTCAATCTGAACTGCAAAAACATTTGAAAACACTCAAAAACGCATCAAAACGCAGAAAATATCCAAGGATCGTGTTTTATATGTCTCAAATGCAAAATGTTTAAAATCAAATGAAAAACGAACAAAGTTTGCATAATTGGCAGTTTCAGTCCCCCAACTTTCAAAGATTTGCAAAACTAGTCCCTGAAGTTCAAAATTGTGGAGTTTTATCATTCAAGGTCCTTGAAATATTCTAAGTTGCAAAAATTGGTCCTTGAATGAATCTTTGGGCAAACGGCAGAAAAGGTCCCTGAACTTTTGGTAAATTACAAACATGGTCCTTGGGTATTTAAAAGTGGAAAATTCACAAATGGTCCTTTTATTATCCATATTTGGCAAGAGTGATCCCCTAAAAAGATTTTGGAAACTTGCCAAAACAGGCCCCTCATCTTTCAGGATATTACACTTTAGGTCCTTGGGCTTAAAAACATTACAACACCAAACGGACCAAGTTTATTATCTAAACCCAACACCCCTTTACCCTTTTCCCTAGCCCAACTCACCCAGCCCAAAACCCACGGCCCAAAAACAAATATAACTCCCCCGTTATAATCCTCAGTCAACCCCCATCTTTGACCACCTTCCCCCCAACCAAATCCCCCAAAACCAGGGTACTCTCCACCCCTCCACATGGCTACCCCCACCTCCAAGCTACCTTTTCATACCTTTCCTACCTTCCCAAGCATTAAATGCCCCACCTGCACCACTAAAACGGTCTCAACTGGTTTATATCATTTTTTGGCGCCAAAAAGATTTAAAGGTCAAGATGGAGTTTTAAGGATCCAATGGCTGAGAAATGAAGTGGGAATCCCTCAGAAGTCTTCACAAACCCTAGAAGACCCTTATAAAAGGAAAGAGAAAGCTTAGAGACTGAGGAGATTTTTTATTATGAAAAATGTATGTTGTATAACTTAAAGTTTAGTTTTCCAGTGTAATTTCCAGTTTCAAATTAGTATACTAAGTGTTTTTATTGTATTTTATTCCTATTTCATCAATCAATTTCAAGTTTTCAATATAAAATCAGTTTATGCTTATGTTATCTCAAATTCTCAATTATTAGCTCAATGTTATCAAATGTTGTTGTTATGGATCCATAAGCTCTAATAAGCTTATCTTTAAGTTTTTAGAAGCTTTTTAGATCATTAGTGGACTGTTAGTAGCTAAAATCAAACATACTAAAAAAAATCAAGAAAATAACTAAAAAATAAAAATCAGTCAAGAAGGTGATTCAAGCAAGGAGCACTGTAAATAAAGGATGGCAGTGGGTTAGTGGCTTCATGGGAAGTCTATAGGAGTGATTTGAGGTCCTAGTTCTTGGTCCTAACTTGGGTTGCACCCTGTAAGCTTTTTTATACAATCTTTGCATTTTACTGTTTAAATGCTTATCACTGCTTAGCTTTGTGACTTTTGTGCTTATTAGATGTGTTTAAGTTAGATTCTAGTATAATATTGGGTCTTTGTTCAGTGTAATCATTTGTGCTCACATCTTGTATTTTAACTGCCAAAATAGTTTAGTTGTGATTCATGTGCATTGCTGTTATTGTTGATGTTTTTATGTTTATATGATCACACATCATCATGATATAACACCTGGGATCAGTATTGTGGATTTAAACATCAATTAGCCTTGAAAATCTTTACATCAGTCAACAAGAAGGATGTTTGGATTTACTGGTTTTCATGTGCATTTGGTTGTTTCAGTGTTCAATTCTAGTTTATGCATATCTCATTAAGTCATATTAGGTCAGTGAAAAATTAAAATCCAGTGCTTAAGAGTTAAAAAGTCAAACTCAACTTTGATCACTCATTCACAGTTCACTGTGAGGATTTTTAGGTCCATCTTCATCATATTAGTTCATTGGTTAGTTATCTAGCTTAATTTAGTCTCTTACTAGCTTAATATTACATAATCAATCATTAGTAGTCATTTAAATCTCACATAAGTCAACTTTGTAGTTTACATTAAAAAGTCAAATTTCAGTTAGAAAAGTTTTTGAGTAAACTTGTGATTTTTATTGTGATCTTAATACTAGGTTTTAGCTTGAGTGCTTTTAGATTATTATAGTTTTGTTGCTGATCTTTATTAAGATATTTTTATTAATTTTTATTTAGCTTGTTAAACTGCTTATTTTTGCTTATCTTTTAAGCTGTTTTTCATAAAAATGCCCTGTGCACAGGGTCACTAGCTTGATTTCTTGATTCACAGATTGCTCATTAGTTGGCTTAAGTGTGTAATTGTTGTTGTTTTGAGTAGATATCATGGCTAGCTTGCTTAACTTGTGCTTAATTGCCCTTTCAAAGCTATTTACCAGCTTATTAGTTGTCCTCAAGCTCCACCCAGTGAACCCTCTACACTGATTCATCAGTGTAGAGAGTCAAGTTCATAAGCTCACCAAAAGCTTATTTGTGGACTTCAGCTTTTGTGATTTGGCTTTTTGGAAAGCCCAATCAACAGGCTTTAAGGTTCAGGGTTCATTAGTCACTTGCAAGCTTATTTGATAGGGCTGCAAAGTGCTTTTAACTTGTCCCATTTCACTCTATACACTGACCATTCAGTGTATTTGAGACTTTTTCACAAGCTCCTCAAAAGCTTATTAGTGGTTCCCACTTTGAAAGCTTGGGCTTTTTGGAAAGCTAAAAACCTCATCTTGCTATTTCAGTGCTTAAAATTAGCTATCTAGCTTATTTGATAAGCTGGAATTAGCTTCAAAAAGCCCTGCAGGATTGTTTGGTTATCTGTGGAAATTGGATTTGCTTATTTGAACTTATTGGCTTATTCAGTTGGTTTTTCTTGTTGTTTTATCTTCATTTAAGTCCCTTTAGCTTGTTTGCGGCTTATTTCACCTTTGGTTCCAGCTTATTAGCTTGTTGTGAGCTTATCTGAGCTTGAAATATTACTTTGAGCCAAAAAGCTCATTTGTCAAGCTCATAAGCTCCCAAACTGCTTATTTTCAAGTTCTAAATTTCTTGTCTTTATTAAAGTTGGTTATTTTCAGTAGTCAAATAGTTTCATAAAAGAAAAATCACAAAATCATCAATTTTAAAATAGTGATAGCTTCTATTTAAGCGAATTGGCTTATTTTTCAGCTTTTTCAAAAAGCACTTTACATTTTTATATTTTTCCTAGGCTCCAGTAATATTGTAGTATTTATAGAAAATGTTTTAGATTTATTACTGTTCATTTAGTATTTATAGTAATTTAACTTAGTTTTAAATCATTATTAAATAGTAATTAATTAATATTAAATACATAAATAGTCTAATAAATATATTTTCAGTTCTAAAATTAGTTTTAGGTTATTTTAGATTTTTCTTAATCAAGTTTTTATTTATTTAGGTTAATTTCTTATTTAATTATAATTTAGTGTAATTTAGATAATTAATAAATAGTTTTTCATTAATAATAATTAATTTAATAGTTTAATATTTAATTTTCTTTTTCCAATAATTTTCTTTCCTCATTAGGTTTGTAAAAATATAATTTTCATACCCTAGGGATTAATACTGCTCTTCTTTCACTTTTATTTTTGTACGTAGACATTTATTTAAACGTAAACGTACGTTTTTAGGTCTTAAAACGTTTCTAAGATATTTGGTTTTACGTGTTTGTTGATATTAATCATTTGAATCATTTTTCTTTACATTTCCTTAGTTTTAAATCACTATTACCCCATTCCCAGTCAAAATCACCCGATCCCAGATCCGTTTTTGTACAATTGCACACCTCGTTGGGATTAAACGACCCGGGAATATTCTATACTCCTTGGTTTAGTATTGGCTCAATTTTTTGACTTTAGTTGACTAAATCCTTGGTCAGTTTTAGTTGACTGTTTGAGTCCAATCAAATTTTGGCGCCGCTGCCGGGGAGGTGTGCTGCGTATCTGAACGTGTTTTGAAGATTAGTGATCTTTGATACTCACTCATTGTATATTTACCATAACCTTGTTCATATTTTCTTATTTTCATATAAAACAAAAATAATCGTGAAGTTAATTCGTTTGACGGATCGATTCCCAAAAATATCGTATCTTCAAATTCCAAAAACATGTAAAACTCAAAAAGATTCTTCCTCCTATTTTTCATAATTCTTGCAGCTCTAAGAAATCTCAGAGTTGTTTTCTAGTGCATGCGCAGTGGTTCTTCTAGATCTACAAGCCCATTACGTGAGCTTGCCAGAATTCCTCGAAGACGACGTAGACGTTCTGCCCTTGCAGTCGAATCTGAGATTCGTACTGTTTCCACCACTTCTGTCGTCATAGCAGATCTTCCGATGAATGAGCTTCTCCAAGCACCCATCGAGGGTTACGGAGATCCCATTGTTGTTCCAGCCATCGTGGCTGATAGTTTCGAGCTCAAAACCGGGTTACTTAATCTTGTAACCTCAAGTCAATTCTATGGTTTTGAGAGGGACGATCCTCATGCTCACATTCGATGGTTTAACAAGATTACATCTACCATCAAATACAAGAATGTCCCTTCTGATGCAATCAAACTTCTTCTTTTCCCATTCTCCCTCGAGGGACAAGCCCGGATTTGGCTTGAAAAACAACCCCCTCAGTCAATTGAAACATGGGAGGATTTGGTTAAGAAATTTGTGAATGAATTCTATCCTCCTTCCAAGACCACGAGTCTTAAAAATGAGATCATCAAGTTCACTCAGAAATTTGATGAATCATTTAGTGAGTCGTGGGATCGTTTCAAGGAATTGCTTCGCAAATGTCCTCACCATGGTTTTTCCGAGTTGATGCAACTCGATACTTTCTACAATGGTGTGAGCCAAGCTGATCAGGATTCTCTTAATGCCTCCGCGGGAGGTAATTTCCTGAGTAAAACAACAAAAGAAGCTTTAGCGATCATCGAGAACAAATCTAAGGTCCGCACTACACGAAGCAAACCGGTTGTTTCCCAAGTGAGTGTTGGTCCTTCTTCTTCATCGCCCGTGAGTCAGTCTAGCACCGATGCTAAGATTGACAAACTCACGGAAGCCATTCAAGCTTTGGTTCTCTCCAACCAAAAGAAAGTCTCTTTTCCACAAACTTCTTCTCCTGCTGAAGTTAAAAAAGTGGAAGTCTGTGTTACCTGTGGTGGCCCCCACGCATATTACAATTGTATGGCCACCGATGGTAACCCCTTTGAAGCTAATGCGATAGCTGGTCCTTCCAATCATGGAAGTAACCAATTTCGTCCGCCGATGGACCCGAACTATCGTCCCAACCACTACCCTGGACCTCCCGGTTTTAATCAAAATCAAAATGTTCAAAAACGTAACCAAAATTTCCAAAGCCAAAACCGAATGAACCAAGGTTATCAAAACCAAGGTAATTTCAATCAAGGTCATGGTTTCCACAATCAGAACCAAGGTTTCCAAAATCAAGGTTTCCAAAACCAAGGAAACTTTAACCGAAACCAAGGTCAGGGTAATTTCAACCAAGGGAATTTTCATGGACATAACCAAAATCAAGGAAATTTTCAAAACCAAGGTCCTAATCAAAACAACCGAGGTCAAAATTTTCCTAATCAAACTCAAGCCATTGTTCCTACTGGATCATCGTCTGATGAGTTATTAAAACAATTCATGAAATCCCAAGAGGAAATGAATAGGTTATTGGTCAGCCAGATTTCTGAGATCAAGAAGTCTTTAAATGATCGACCCTCGGGCTCAGGAAAACTTCCGAGCAACACGATCGCTAACCCGAGGGGCGATGCTAAGGCGATCACAACCAGGAGTGGTGCTTCATATGATGAACCCGCGATTCCTACTACCTCTTCTTCCTCCCTTCCAAAGGTAGTGGAACGTGAACCTGAGGCGACTAAGGACAAAGTGCAATTTACAAGCCCACAAAGTACCGCACACGTCCATCCTCAGGTTGTCCCAAAAACAAAGCCCAAGCCGGTAGTTGTCTTTGAACCTCCAATAACTCCGGCTGAGACCCCTAAATCCAAAACTTCTATTCCTTACCCATCACGCTTAAATGAACAAAAGCTCCGAGAAAAAGCCAGTCATCAAATGGATAAATTCTTTCAAATCTTCCAAGAATTACACTTTGACATAAGCTTCTCGGATGCTATCATTCTGATGCCAAAGTTTGCATCCACACTCAAACACTTGTTAAGCAACAAGGAAAAGCTGTTTGAAATGGCAAAAACTCCACTTAACGAGAACTGCTCAGCAGTTTTGTTAAAGAAGCTTCCCGAGAAGCTTGGAGACCCTGGAAAATTTCTCCTACCTTGTGTATTTCCAGGGATGGTTGAATGCTTTGCCCTTGCCGATCTTGGTGCAAGCATCAACCTGATGCCTTATTCAGTATGGAAGAAACTTTCTCTTCCGGAACTCACTCCTACCTGCATGACTCTTGAGCTTGAAGATCGTTCAATTTCTCGTCCTCTTGGCATTGCTAAGGACGTATTCGTGAAAGTAGGAAAGTTCCAATTCCCAGCTGACTTCGTGGTTGTTGATTTCGATGCTGATCCACGGGTTCCTCTCATTGTTGGAAGAGGATTCCTAAGAACGGGTCATGCTCTCATTGATGTATTTGAGCAGGAAATCACATTACGTGTGGGTAATGAAGCTGTTACTTTTAACCTCGATCAAACTTCGAGGTATTCCTCAAATTATGACTCTGAATCGGTTAACCGAATAGATGTTATTGATGTTGCTTTGGAGGAGTACTCTCAAGAAGTTCTTGGTTATGCTCATAATTCTTTGGGTGGTGATTCCACTCCGTCTTCTCAGCCTACCATTTCCGACTCTTCCCCTTCTCTCACTCCGTTTGAGGGAAGCGATTTCCTTTTGTAAGAGGTCGAGGTTTTTCTCAAAAGTGATTCAGTTCCAGATGGAATTGATAACAATGAGATTGATTTGGAGGGAGATCTTCTTCTTCTTGAGATATTGTTGAATCAGGACAATTCTCCTCCCCTCCCTCCCGTAGAACTTCATAACGAGGAAATCAAGTCTGTTGAGAAAACTAATGAATTTCCCGAGGTCGAACTCAAGGAGTTACCTCCTCATCTCGAGTATGCATTTTTGGAGGGTGATGATAAATTGCCCGTCATAATCGCTAAGGACTTGAGCAAGGAGGAAAAGACTGCTCTCATAAAGGTCTTGAAGTCACACAAGCAAGCAATTGCTTGGAAACTCTCTGACATCAAGGGTATTAACCCTGAATTTTGTACTCACAAAATTTTAATGGAGGATGACTTCAAGCCGGCAGTCTAACATCAGAGACGGGTAAATCCTAAAATTCATGAAGTTATCAAACAAGAGGTTCTAAAACTTCTTGATGCCGGATTGATTTATCCCATCTCAGATAGTCCTTGGGTTAGTCCCATTCATTGTGTTCCGAAAAAGGGTGGCATTACTGTTGTCACAAATGAAGAAAACGAGTTGATTCCAACTCGATTGGTTACTGGGTGGCGAGTTTGCATTGACTATCGCAAGCTAAATGAAGCCACTCGTAAAGACCATTTTCCTCTACCCTTCATGGACCAAATGCTTGAGAGATTGGCGGGGAATGAGTACTATTGTTTCCTCGACGGCTTCTCGGGTTATTTTCAGATCCCCATTGATCCGCAAGATCAAGAAAAAACCACCTTTACGTGCCCTTATGGAACCTTTGCTTATAAACGTATGCCTTTTGGCTTATGTAATGCTCCTGGCACGTTCCAAAGGTGCATGATGGCCATATTCTCCGACATGATCAGGAAAACAATGGAGGTCTTCATGGATGACTTCTCGGTCATTGGGGATTCCTTTCAGACATGTCTCTCCCGTTTGGAAACTATGTTAAAACGGTGTGAAGACACCAATCTTTGTCTAAATTGGGAGAAGAGCCATTTTATGGTCAAAGAGGGCATTGTCCTCGGCCATAAGATTTCCAAAAACGGGATTGAGGTTGACAGAGCTAAAGTTGATGTCATTGCTAAATTACCTCATCCCACCACCGTCAAAGGTATTAGGAGTTTTTTAGGTCATGCCGGATTCTATCTTAGATTCATACAAGATTTCTCCAAAATCGCCCGACCTTTGACCCATCTCCTTGAGAAGGATGCTCCTTTTATCTTCTCACCGGAGTGCATCGAAGCTTTTGAAACATTAAAGAAATAGCTTACCGAGGCACCAATTCTAGTTGCCCCCGACTGGGACTTGCCATTTGAGCTCATGTGCGATGCAAGTGATTTTGCTATTGGTGCAGTCCTGGGGCAACGCAAAACCAAACACTTTCAGCCGATACACTATGCGAGCAAAACAATGACCGAAGCTCAAAGTCATTACACCACCACTGAAAAAGAGCTATTAGCTGTGGTGTATGCGTTTGAAAAGTTTCGGCCGTATTTGATTTTGACCAAATGTGTAGTGTACACGGACCACTCGGCTCTCAAATACCTCTTTGCAAAACAAGATGCAAAGCCGAGATTACTCCGTTGGGTTCTCCTCCTACAAGAATTTGATATCATTATACGTGATAAAAAAAGGAGCTGAGAACCTAGCTGCTGATCATTTGTCCCGATTAGAGAACCCACACCAAGATGTTTTCGAGAAAAAGGAAATAAATGAAACATTTCCTCTCGAGACACTAAATGCGGTTGCATTTCGTGGAGATTCTACCACCCCATGGTTTGCCGATTTCGCAAATTACCATGCGGGTAACTTTGTTGTGAAAGGGATGTCGTCCCAACAGAAGAATAAGTTCTTCAAAGATGTTAAACATTACTTCTGGGACGACACCTACTTATTCAAAATATGTGCCGATCAAGTCATCCGGCGGTGTGTTTATGGTCAGGAAGCCACTGAAATTCTCAAGGCTTGACATGCCGGTCCCACGGGGGGCAACCATAATCCAAACTACACCACCAAAAAGGTAATTGATTCCGGTTTCTACTGGCCCACGATTTATAAGGATGCCCAGGAATTGGTCAAATCATGTGACGCTTGTCAACATCACGGGAATATTTCACAAAAGAATGAAATGCCACAAAATGCAATTCAAGTTTGTGAAATCTTTGACGTATGGGGCATCGACTTTATGGGGCCATTTCCGTCATCTCATGGAAATAAGTACATACTCATGGCTGTTGACTATTTGTCAAAATGGGTTGAAGCGAAAGCTTTACCCACTAATGATGCCCGAGTTGTTGTGAAATTTTTAAAAGCTCTATTTGCTCGATTTGGAACTCCACGTGCTATAATAAGTGATCGTGGTATGCATTTTTGCAATGACAAATTTGATAAAGTCATGCAAAAGTATGGTGTAACTCACCGTCTCTCTACTGCGTACCACCCTCAAACAAGTGGGCAAGTTGAAGTTTCCAATCGTGGAATTAAAAGAATTTTGGAAAGAACGGTTGGTGAAAATCGTGCATCGTGGTCGGAAAAATTAGATGATGCACTCTGGGCTTTCCGTACGGCTTACAAAACACCCATCGGGTGTACGCCTTACAAGCTTGTGTACGGGAAAGCGTGCCATCTTCCGATCGAGCTTGAGCACAAAGCCTATTGGGCCCTCAAGCATGCCAATTTCGACCTCCAAACTGCGGGCGATCATCGGAAAGTTCAAATGAATGAATTGAATGAACTTCGTGATCAGGCCTATGAAAACTCTTTGATCTACAAGGAAAAAACAAAGAAGCTCCATGACTCAAAGATCAAAAACCGCGTTTTCAACGTTGGTGATCGAGTCCTTCTTTTCAACTCTAGATTAAAGATCTTTTCGGGTAAATTGAAGACCCGTTGGACTGGCCCATTCACTATTGCAAAGGTTTATCCTTATGGCACCGTCGAATTATCTCAAAATGACGGACCAAATTTCAAAGTGAATGGGCATCGTTTGAAACATTACTTTGGAGAGGACATACCATCCATGGTTGTCCCGGATCTCCAAACTTTCCCCAAGGACAAATGAATTCGGGGATGGAGTCAAGCTAGCGACTCGATGAACAAAAACAGTAGCACAACATGGGTTTTCACCCATGTCTCTGACTTCTTTCTACTTTCTAACACCCAAGTGTGGGGGAGTGGCCGTCCCCTGCTGCTGTTTGCAATGTATATATGTATATTCCAAAAGAAAAAAAAACTTCTTTCTACTTTCTAACACCCAAATGTGTGTTTGTATGTATAATATAAATAAAGTGAAAAATATTTCCACAGTTAGCTTAGAATATTGCTTTTTCCGTTCGAAGAGTCGGCATAATAGCCGAGACTTTGAATATTGAGGACAATATTAAACTCTAAGTGTGTGTGGGGGGGGGGGATTCTAGCGAATTTTATCACATTATACCATCTAGTACCCCCGTTTTTGGCCAAAATTTAAAAAAAAAATTCACTTTATTTCAAAAATTTTTGTGGTTATCAGTCCGCCATGTCTAACCGACAAAAGGATTGGCTAATCCAGGAGCAAACGGCTCTTGGTAAAGATTAATCAAATCCGTTTATGGCTTGCAATTTGCCAAAAATTGTATGGTGCTCAACTCACCATATCCTAAAAAGTAAAAGAGTTGGCTAGCCCGCAAGGTTATGGCTTGTGGTAAAGGCAGTTGGAAAACCATAATTGGTAATCAACTCACCAAAGATAATAACTGTATTTTATCTAAGAGTTGGCTAGTCCAGAAGCAAAAGGCTTCTGGTAAAGACAAATCAAAATCGTTGAAAGCTGGTGGTTTGCTCAAAATCATATGGTTATCGATGTACCATGGTTCTTACTTGAACTGAAACATTTGGCTATTCCAGAAG
This sequence comes from Artemisia annua, assembly GCA_014162995.1. Taxonomy (NCBI): domain Eukaryota; kingdom Viridiplantae; phylum Streptophyta; class Magnoliopsida; order Asterales; family Asteraceae; genus Artemisia; species Artemisia annua. The sequence goes on along the minus strand of LBNU01002777.1, from coordinate 37,526 downwards.
TAATGGCTTTTGGTAAAAAGATTAAAATCCATTAAGTTTTCTCAAAAGATTGCTAGGGACTAGCAATAGTTTAGTGTGGGGGATTGATGAGTGCTCAAACACTCATCATTTTTGGTCAATCTGAACTGCAAAAACATTTGAAAACACTCAAAAACACATCAAAATGCAGAAAATATCCAAGGATCGTGTTTTATATGTCTCAAATGCAAAATGTTTAAAAACAAATGAAAAACGAACAGAGTTTGCATAATTGGCAGTTTCAATCCCCCAACTTTCAAAGATTGGCAAAACTAGTCCCTGAAGTTCAAAATTATGGAGTTTTATCATTCAAGGTCCTTGAAATATTCTAAGTTGCAAAAATTGGTCCTTGAATGAATCTTTGGGCAAATGGCAGAAAATGTCCCTGAACTTTTGGTAAATTACAAAAATGGTCCTTGGGTATTTAAAAGTGGAAAATTCATAAATGGTCCTTTTATTATCCATACTTGGCAAGAGTGATCCCCTAAAAATATTTTGGAAACTTGCCAAAACAGGCCCCTCATCTTTAAGGATATTACACTTTAGATCCTTGGGCTTAAAAACATTACAACACCAAACGGACTAAGTTTATTATCTAAACACAACACCCCTTTACCCTTTTCCCTAGCCCAACTCACCCAGCCCAAAACCCACGGCCCAAAAACAAATATAACTCCCCTGTTATAATCCTCAGTCAACCCCCATCTTTGACCACCTTCCCCCCAACCAAATCCCCCAAAACCAGGGTACTCTCCACCCCTCCACATGGCTACCCCCACCTCCAAGCTACCTTTTCATACCTTTCCTACCTTCCCAAGCATTAAATGCCCCACCTGCACCACTAAAACGGTCTCAACTGGTTATATCATTTTTTTGGCGCCAAAAAGATTTAAAGGTCAAGATGGAGTTTTAAGGATCCAATGGCTAAGAAATGAAGTGGGAATCCCTCAGAAGTCTTCACAAACCCTAGAAGACCCTTATAAAAGGAAAGAGAAAGCTTGGAGACTGAGGAGATTTTTTATTATGAAAAATGTATGTCGTATAACTTAAAGTTTAGTTTTCCAGTGTAATTTCCAGTTTCAAATTAGTATACTAAGTGTTTTTATTGTATTTGGATCCTATTTCATCAATCAATTTCAAGTTTTCAATATAAAATCAGTTTATGCTTATGTTATCTCAAATTCTCAATTATTAGCTCAATGTTATCAAATGTTGTTGTTATGGATCCATAAGCTCTAATAAGCTTACCTTTAAGTTTTTAGAAGCTTTTTAGATCATTAGTGGACTGCTAGTAGCTAAAATCAAAAATACAAAAAAAATCAAGAAAATAACTAAAAAATAAAAATCAGTCAAGAAGGTGATTCAAGCAAGGAGCACTGTAAATAAAGGATGGCAGTGGGTTAGTGGCTTCATGGGAAGTCTATAGGAGTGATTTGAGGTCCTAGTTCTTGGTCCTAACTTGGGTTGCACCCTGTAAGCTTTTTTATACAATCTTTGCATTTTACTGTTTAAATGCTTATCACTGCTTAGCTTTGTGACTTTTGTGCTTATTAGATGTGTTTAAGTTAGATTCTAGTATAATATTGGGTCTTTGTTCAGTGTAATCATTTGTGCTCACATCTTGTATTTTAACTGCCAAAATAGTTTAGTTGTGATTCATGTGTATTGCTGTTATTGTTGATGTTTTTATGTTTATATGATCACACATCATCATGATATAACACCTGGGATCAGTATTGTGGATTTAAACATCAATTAGCCTTGAAAATCTTTACATCAGTCAACAAGAAGGGTGTTTGGATTTACTAGTTTTCATGTGCATTTGGTTGTTTCAGTGTTCAATTCTAGTTTATGCATATCTCATTAAATCATATTAGGTCAGTGAAAAATTAAAATCCAGTGCTTAAGAGTTAAAAAGTCAAACTCAACTTTGATCACTTATTCACAGTTCACTGTGAGGATTTTTAGGTCCATCTTCATCATATTAGTTCATTGGTTAGTTATCTAGCTTAATTTAGTCTCTTACTAGCTTAATATTACATAATCAATCATTAGTAGTCATTTAAATCTCACATAAGTCAACTTTGTAGTTCACATTAAAAAGTCAAATTTCATTTAGAAAAGTTTTTGAATAAACTTGTGATTTTTATTGTGATCTTAATACTAGGTTTTAGCTTGAGTGCTTTTAGATTATTATAGTTTTGTTGCTGATTTTTATTAAGATATTTTTATTTAGGTTGTTAAACTGCTTATTTTTGCTTATCTTTTAAGCTGTTTTTCATAAAAATGCCCTGTGCACAGGGTCACTAGCTTGATTTCTTGATTCACAGGTTGTTCATTAGTTGGCTTAAGTGTGTAATTGTTGTTGTTTTTAGTAGATATCCTGGCTAGCTTGCTTAACTTGTGCTTAATTGCTCTTTCAAAGCTATTTACCAGCTTATTAGTTGTCCTCAAGCTCCACCCAGTGAACCCTCTACACTGATTCATCAGTGTAGAGAGTCAAGTTCATAAGCTCACCAAAAGCTTATTTGTGGACTTCAGCTTTTGTGATTTGGCTTTTTGGAAAGCCCAATCAACAGGCTTTAAGGTTCAGGGTTTATTAGTCACTTGCAAGCTTATTTGATAGGTCTGCAAAGTGCTTTTAACTTGTCCCATTTCACTCTATACACTGACCATTCAGTGTATTTGAGACTTTTTCACAAGCTCCTCAAAAGCTTATTAGTGGTTCCCACTTTGAAAGCTTGGGCTTTTTGGAAAGCTGAGAACATCATCTTGCTATTTCAGTGCTTAAAATTAGCTATCTAGCTTATTTGATAAGCTGGAATTAGCTTCAAAAAGCCCTGCAGGATTGTTTTGTTATCTGTGGAAATTGGATTTGCTTATTTGAACTTATTGGCTTATTCAGTTGGTTTTTCTTGTTGTTTTATCTTCATTTAAGTCCCTTTAGCTTGTTTGCAGCTTATTTCACCTTTGGTTCTAGCTTGTTAGCTTGTTGTAAGCTTATCTGAGCTTGAAATCTTACTTTGAGCCAAAAAGCTCATCTATCAAGCTCATAAGCTCCCAAACTGCTTATTTTCAATTTCTAAATTTCTTGTCTTTATTAAAGTTGGTTATTTTCAGTAGTCAAATAGTTTCATAAAAGAAAAATCAGAAAATCATCAATTTTAAAATAGTGATAGCTTCAATTTAAACCAATTGGCTTATTTTTCAGCTTTTTCAAAAAGCACTTTTCATTTTTATATTTTTCCTAGGCTCTAGTAATATTGTAGTATTTATAGAAAAAGTTTTAGATTTATTACTGTTCATTTAGTATTTATAGTAATTTAAATTAGTTTTAAATAATTATTAAATAGTAATTAATTAATATTAAATACATAAATAATCTAATAAATATATTTTCAGTTCTAAAATTAGTTTTAGGTTATTTTAGATTTTTCTAAATCAATTTTTTATTTATTTAGGTTAATTTCTTATTTAATTATAATTTAGTGTAATTTAGATAATTAATAAATAGTTTATTATTAATAATAATTAATTTAATAGTCTAATATTTAATTTTCTTTTTCCAATAATTTTCTTTCCTCATTAGGTTTGTAAAAATATAATTTTCATACCCTAGGGATTAATACTGCTCTTCTTTCACTTTTATTTTTGTACGTAGACGTTTATTTAAACGTAAACGTACGTTTTTAGGTCTTAAAACGTTTCTAAGATATTTGGTTTTACGTGTTTGTTGATATTACTCATTTGAATCATTTTTCTTTACATTTCCTTAGTTTTAAATCACTATTACCCCATTCCCAGTCAAAATCACCCGATCCCAGATCTGTTTTTGTACAATTGCACACCTCGTTGGGATTAAACGACCCGGGAATATTCTATACTCCTTGGTTTAGTATTGGCTCAATTGTTTGACTTTAGTTGACTAAATCCTTGGTCAGTTTTAGTTGACTGTTTGAGTCCAATCAGTATCCCAAACAGCTTCATTCCTGTGTGTACCATCAGCTTCCGAATCATACCTTGGACTACTGCTTTCAACCTGCTGTTCTAAAGATGTATCACTTCCCGTGAAAACCAAACTAGCATCTGATGTTTCACCCTCATTGACTGTTCCTCAACAATTTGTTCATCTTTGCCTGTCTCTCTTTCAATCACCTTTGTTTCCTTTAACTGCATTTCCCTTTCAATTAGCTCTCTTTCTTTTAACTGCATATCTTTTTCAATTTGCTCTCTGTAGAACCGTAGAGGGGGGGGGGTGAATACGGTTTCTTAGGCTTTTTGTATGTTTAAAAACTTTAAGCCTTAAGAGTCAACAAGTGGTTATACAAGAATCCAATCAACCACGAACACAACCAAAGTATATAAAGCAAGTAAAGAGACACCACGATATATACTGGTTCGGGATGGGGGGTTTATACTATCCGTACGTCCAATTGCGAATCCATGACACGATACTATTCCACTAGTATAATCCTTTCGGTGGACTACAAACCATTACAAAAACCACTCCACCAATATTCCCAAATATCGATGCTCACAAAGAAGGAGTTACTCACCAACGGTATTTTCGGAAACCACCCAAAAGAATCTCGCGACTCGACTTCAACTAAGGGTCACCAAGACCACTACCAAAACTTCCCACCGGAAGTTTCAAACCCTATTTAGATCCCCAATGATCTAGGCTTGGTCACCAAGACACAAGACTTCCCTTACAACAATTGAATGAATGAAAGTTTGTTTAATCAATCAAGCCCTAACCTAACCTAGTGACTCGATTGTAATAGAAAGGGTCTAAGAAGAAGACCCTCGACACAATCACAAGAGTGGATTAAGTTCTTGAGATTCTTCCCTTGCAAGGAGATGTGTTCTTTCAAAAATGTGAGTGTGTTTAACTAAGAACACAAGACAGAATTAGAGGATTAGAGAGAAAGTGTAGCAACCCACTAACTTCCCCTTAGGTTAGCAAAGCCTTACTAACTTAACTTAGGCCCTCACTAAGCACAATCTAGGTTAGAAATGCCTATAGGATTTTCCCGAGCTAAATTTTTGCTTTACTATATCCTTATGACCTAACTAACCTCTAGACAAGCTCACGTATCCATCTATGCCAAACACTACTATGTTTACATGATGTAAACATCCCGGCATGTCAAGTCTAGGTTTTAAACATAATTTCACTAACTAAACTACCACTCTAGTATACTATACTTACCAGAAAACCCTAATTGCACCTATGTATTTACGGTTAACTTTAAAACCCTAACTGCTTATCTGAACTAACTTGAAAGTGTTCAAGGCTTAGGTGTAAGTTACATTAGTGACTTTAGGGTATATTAGACTCCCTAGAACATAGTACAACTCCCTAGAACTTAGGTACAAGTCCCCTAAGCACAAAACCCTAACTAGGTCATAACTTCCCGGAAACTAGGTTAAACTTTCCCAAATCTTTACCATAAGCTACCACCACTTAGTACAAGCCCCATAGGACTTAATATTAGTCACTAAAAACTCCTAGGACACCAAATTAGGCACTAAACCTTAGGCAAAACCCTAAACTCTTTCTAGGTAAAACTAGGTTAAAAATAAACCTAAAAACCTAAAACTAGCTACTATACTACTCTATACTACCAAGCAAGCACCCTAGAACCTCTCCCTAACCAAGCTAGCACCCTAGCACCTCTAAGCACCCAATCAAAGATTTGCATCACCTCCTTGTCACCTTCTTCCTCTCTCGGCAAACCACCACCACAACCGGCCTACTACCGCCCCTAGCTACACCATATCCCGTCCTCATCACCTCCTAGACCTGCCACAATACCCCATAGCCTTGCTTAGAAGTCGAGTATAGAAGCCTTGAGCCTTGTCGAGTTGTGGTTTTGGCCGAGAGAAGCCCTAGAAACCCTAGTTACCCTCGTTACACCTTGCACGACCTAGGTAAGCCTCACTCTTGAATATAATAGCCTTATAACAGACCTAGGACTCTTAGAACATACCTTAGAATCCTTAGGATAGCCTTGAACCTTTTCATTTGCAAGTTTCCATTTTGAAACCCTAGATTTAGAAAAATAGGAGTTTGCATGCTAAATTACCCTATATTATGCTATAAACTGAATTAGGTGATCTATTTGAACATATATTAGCTAAACATAAGCTAGGAAACTTAGTTGCTTTATAAAAATATAGTTTACTTGAATTTAGGACTAGTTATGTAAAAGTTTTCATGCATAAGGGTATATACTGTAAATTTCTGAAACTATAGAGTCTAGGGACTATTTTTGACATTTATTAGAAGTTATAAACATAAGGACCCTTTTTGCAAAGTTCTAAAACCTTAGGATAGAAAGTAAAATAAGTTATATACTTAAAAGGACTAGTTTTGCAAATATTATAAAGTTAAGGGTAAAAAGGGTAAATAATGAAAGTTAGTACAGTTAAGGACCATTTTTGTCATTTCTCTAAACTATATAAGTAGAGGGACTAAATGTGCAAAAGAGAGAAAGTTATATGCTTAAATGTTATAAGTTTGTAAGTATAGGGTAGAAAGTGTAAATATATAAACTTGAAGGGTATAAATGGACTATTTTCGTATAAGTATAAAACCTATTTAAATTAGAAGCATAACACAATACTAGGGAGGTTCATGTGAGGAGTATTATGTGGATATTTTTTTTGACGAGTTTGCTAGGTTTACGATTTAAAGTGTCCTGGTTCCTCAAACGATTATTGCATATACTTCTGAATTATGATGGCCCGAACGGTGTTATGTTATAACTAAACCTAGTAACAACATAACTCAATAATAGGGAGCTTCGTGTGAGGAGTATTAACTTCTAAATTATGATGGCCCGAACGGTATTATCTTGATAACATAATACAATAGCAGGGAACTTCATGTGAGGAGTCTTATACTTCTGAATTACGATGGCCCGAATGGTATTATGTTATATGTAAAAACCTTAAGAGTGATAAATTGAGAAAACATAGACTAAGACTTGACATACACACACCCAAACTACCACCAGGATACGTGAGTGGGTTGTCTAAACCCCTACTTTACTTACCTTAAGACCCAGGTGAGTTTTCATAGCCTCACTTTTAAATGTTTTACAACCCTGTGAGGGGGATACATGCTTTAAACCGAATACAAGTCTTTTTCTTTGGTTGTTGCACGAGTAAACTATCTGCCATCACTACATAACTAAAATTCATGAATCTAATTGTTTGGGATATTTTACCCAAGCGAACGCGAATATAGTTGATAGATCTATTGGAGTTTGACAACTCCCGTTGATACTACATCTTTCTGGATGGTATCAATAAGTACTATATTTGAACCCTCTGAAGGATTAACTTTGGCAAGTTATCCTTCCCGTCCCCTCATGGTTGGTCTGCAGACCCCATGACCCAGACTGTTAACGTGTTGTTCATGAGCTTAGTGCAATATACCTTCTATCACTAAAACCTTTCCACACATAGGGTTTAAGCTGAACCCTGTGGAACTTGTATTCACACACCCTATCTACTTAAACCTATGACTCTCACTCAACCTTAGTGTTGACTTTTAAGCATGTTATCCTAGGTAGCTAAGCTCTTTAGGAACCCTGGTACGGAGAAGAACTGGACATAAGGACGTCCATAATAATTATCATTCATCAGTTTTCACCTAAAAACGTATCTTTGGGACCTCACTTTTGGTAAAAGTATAACTTTTACTGTAAAAACTCTGATGAATAAATGAGTGATAACACCTTTTTCAAAAACGTCTCTTTTCGAGCCGTTTCTATTATCTTGTCTTTGTTTCCATGAAGTAATACCCCAAACTCTAAATCCGCTGTGATCTATGAAAAATGGGGGTGTTACAGATTGGTACAAGAGCCTTGGTTATAGAGAACAAAAAAATTTTTCCTAAACTATAACCACTTTTTCAAAAAGTCCTCCGTGCCACTAAAATCCCCGAACTTGCCATTAGACTCCCGACTTGCCTTTAGGTTAAGATTCCTGACTTGCCTTTAGGCTAGAATCCCTAAACTGCCTTTAGGATAGATTCCTCCCTATTGCCTCTAGGATAGATTCCTCACTATTACTATTGCCTCTAGATAGAATATAGGTTAGAATTATGCTAAGACATTTACCCAAAAATGACAGTTAGATATGTCATCATTTAACGATCTTATCATAGTGTTAGACACTGATGATGAGGATACCTCATCGGATAGTTATGAGTATGCTCCGGCTACTCCTACACACTTATCTTCTGGTTCTAACTCTCCAGAAGAATTAGCCTAGAATATCTTAGTTAACTTAGGAATAGAGCCTTCCCCGAATGATCCCTATATGCAAGCATATAATGGGTATATGCAAGCATATGGTAGTGACATTCCTATAGTACCTATTTTAACACTTACCGCATCTATACCCCACTATAATAGTCAAGATCGCTATGTTCCCGAAATAGATTCCCCACCCCATAATAAATTACGTACTATGCCTTCCCCTAAGTTTCAAATAGGAAATTTTTCACAACCACCAATTCAGGCATTTCCCAACCTTCGACATTATCACCTATTCACCCGTTACTATTAATCATTTACTATCATCGATCACTACTCATTCTACAATTCATGTTTTTGAGTCAATGAGATCCGAGACGCGTCAGAAAATTACTATTCACATGTCTACTATTCATCCGGAGGGGAAATACTATTCATCAACTCCAATACATGTACACGTTTACGGTTCATGTCGGTAACCGGTTTTGTAGACGCGAATCATGCATATAGCAGGGACACTCATACGACTAGAAATAGTCCAACACTATCATCACAATAACATTTGCATACCTTCCCACTCGTATGATCTTCAATCCTACATTTTTATTACGTTTACACGCTATTCTTAGTTTATTTCTTTTTAATCAAACGTCTTAACACTCGGATCACTAAATGACTAACACGCTGACACTCCCGACTTGATACCATATATATTCTTCCATATCATTATAGATAATATAAATTTGATATTTTAATTTCTCCGTGTTTTGAGTTTTACGGATATGTTACCTGTAATGTTAAACTTCGTCGGTTTTCGATATCTTCAATCCGACAATTATTTAACACCGATTCTCATCAGGAATGTAATTTATAATTTTAAAATCTCTACATTTTACTTGCGTACTGTTAAATTTTATTTCTATTTATTGAAACTCGGTACCCGTACACTAAAACACTAAATATCAACACAAATGCAAACCAAATCTTACAAATCACTTTTCTTCATCCCTACATCCAATGCCGCCCCCCCCTTCCTTTTACTTACAAACTTTGAAAATCTCTATTGCTCCATTTAATTACTTAGTACATGTCTTGAAAAAGAAACTCTACACCAAGACTTTATTTTTACTCATTTCTGACATTTCTTAACCAACAAGGCTAGCAAACTTGTTTCTTTCTACTTTTCTTCTATGATCACCAAGGTACGAACACAGCAAGAATCATTAATTTTTCAAGAACAATGGATAAACCAACTTCCTATTGTACTCCTTTTTAGAGTTTGATAAAAACTCAAGAGGTAAATTTTTAGTTTTCATCCTCAAAAACTCACTATCTCCCAAGTAAGTATGTAAAAACTCCTTTCATGATTTACCAAGTCTTATAAATGTTATATGATGTATATTATACATCTACATGCATGTTTAGTGTTTATACCCCCTCCAGTTTACCTTTTATAACTGTTTGACCCTAGATGTCTACAATGAGTAGATCCTTGTTATGATTTATCAATGGTGGAATGATGTTTAGACCCATACACCCATAAGAAGTTATTATGATAGTACTATTGGAATGATTGTTGTAGGAATGATTTTTGGACATTTTGTTAACAGAAATGGATTTTATACATCTGTACAGGGCTGCTGTCCCAAGAACAAAATACGTGGAACCTACATTAACTTGTTATATTTTGGCTAAATTTGAAAATAATTTTCGAGACGAATATGCCGAAAACGTAACAAAAACGGAAGTATAACGAAGGAGTTATATCGATTTTTTATAAGTTTACACGAAAAAAGATTTTCCAAAATGGAGTTGCTGATGAATTATTCATTGTGCATTTTTGCGTTTGGCGAACCTAAGGGATGACCCGGTCTCTAAAACATGTTAGTATTTGTTAATACGAAAGTGTGGAATAAAGAACTTAGAAAGAGGACGTTTTAACAAAATTAAAAGCCACGTTTGTAACGTGATCTCTATTTGGTGTTTTACATCGTGAACATTTGAGATTGAGAATGTTGCCATATGTAGTTAACGGCCGACATCCAGAGATGTATTTTATTTTGTCAGAGCAATAAACTTTGGATCGATAGGGCGGGTAGGTACTCTGATAAGACGCGTATGAGTGAAGTGTAGCCGTAGCGAATGGCAACAAGGTCTACTCACACCAGAGGAACCCGACAAAGCTTCAAATTGTAGTACGCAGGGCAGATTCGCCATGAGCACTGCGCACAGGCGGTTAACGCCGTCGAATCAACATCAACGTAGAATGTCACGAATGCTTCGGAATAGAGACCAAATAAAGGAGACGGAGTATTAGTTGCAAGTGACCGTTCTTACTGAACGTTAGTTTGGCCGGCGTAAACTGCGTACCTATGATTGCCGATATCCCGAGGAGTACCAGAGGGGAGCCCAACAACCGACATGACGGACGACCACACGGTAAGTATGTGAGAAAGTACAAGATGCGAAGAGGGAGGAAAGGGACCCCGGAAGCCAATGGTGAAAACACCGATACCAAGTCGGGCACTGCATGCAGAGGCAGCGAGTTGTGAGAGGAAAAATTGAGTCAAGGAGTAGCAGACTCAAAGGCGGCAAGAGAGTAAGTGGGCGAGAGACAAGAAGATGCAGGGCAGAGGATGT
>LBNU01002777.1:0-26368 GCA_014162995.1 Artemisia annua | reverse complement strand
TCATGGACATGCATATGGATCACCATTTTTAAGTCGCGGCGTCGACTTGCATCACGGTTTTTCATGCACTTATGTATCGTTTGATCAAACTTGTACTTGTTTTCAAAACTTGCAACTTACATTGGGACCTATGTTTGTAAACTCTGATTTTTTATTTATGATCAAACGTGTATTTTCTAAACGACACTTTAGGTCGTTCAATATAATCTCGTGATGGGATGCCATGAAAGTTACACCCGGGTATTCAAATCCGCTGCCCATAACAGGTAAATTCAGGGTGTGACAATAGTTCTTATAAAACACCTTTAGAAAGGCATGAAGAACAAATAGAAGATATACTTAGTCATTTAGATAAGTTATCCTTAAGGCGTATAGAAGAAGTAGAAAATAGGATAAGTGACTTAGGAAAAGGTAGGATAATAATTCAAAAAGATTACACTAGGCTAGAAAATGAATTAGGGAAAACACGTAGTCAAATCTTTAAGTTACAAACAAAATATGAGGGACACTCTGATGAAGTAGTTACCGCACATGTTAGACTTTCCACTATAGAAATGATCATAGAAGATAATAGGGATAGTCATAAGTCTGACATAAGAGATCTATTAGAAGCAATCCAAGAGCTTAAGAACAACAAAGGAACAAATTAGTAAGGTTATAGGTAATTTAGTTATATAGATAGTTTACTAGGTAGTATGCACCCTGTAAGATATAGGAATAAGTCGTTATAGAAAATACAGTTTGCCTATACTAGGATCCCATATGCCTTATATCTTAGGAAATCACTATAGACATACCTTAGGCTTTAGAGAACTCGAGGTCATTACTAAAACTTTTAACAATTAGAATCCTTTAGGTTAGTATCACTTTGCCTTTAGACTAGGGAAACTAATTTCGTGGAATATAGTGAATCTTATTAGGAAATCCACCCTTTTAGTTTTAAGATTCCCTATACCCTAATACCCCGGTATCAGACGATGTTCTAAGAATTAGAACATTGTAAAACCCGTCTATACGCAAGATTCTATTAGTTAGATCATGCAAGAATGTCTAAATTGGAAATGGCATTATTCTTATCCCATCTTATATTGCCAATGACCTAGAATGGCACGTACAAGATCAACTACACCTACTACTCCCGCTACACCCGCCATGACTCAGGATGACATTCGACGACTAGTTGCTGACAGTGTAACTGTAGCACTAGAAGCTAGGAATGCTAACATGGCTAGAAACCCCGAAATTCCTGTAGTGAAGAAGAGTAACTACAAGGAATTTATGAGCTGTCAACCCTTTAATTTTAAGGGAACAGAAGGGGCCATAGGATTGATTCACTGGTTTGAGAGATGTAAATCGGTATTTCTCTCGTAGTAACTGTACCAAGGATTGTAGAGTTAAGTTTCCTACCGGTACTCTTACCGAGGAAGCATTATCCTGGTGGAACTCATATGCCTAACCAATAGGAATAGAAGAGGCATATAAGATCACCTGGACCGAGTTTAAGAATCTTATGATTAAGAAATACTGCCCTCAGATAGAAGTCAAGAAAATGGAGGATGAACTATATAACTTAACTGTTAAGGGGAACGATGTTAAAACTTATATTAGGAGATTTCAAGAGTTAGCAACATTGTGTCCCACAATGTTGCCAACTGTTAAAAAGACAATAGAAGTTTTCATCGGAGGGTTTCCCAGGAGTATCGAAGGGAATGTTACAGCCTCTAAAACTCAAACTTTAGAGGAGGCCATTAACATAACTTTGAGTTTAATGGACCAAGTAACAAAGCACAACATTGTGCCAGTGCCCAACGATAATAAACGAAAGTTCCACGATGGGAGAGCTTTCAGAAACATCCGTAAAACTAACAGTTATACTCGTACTAACCGTTATCCTCAACCAAACCCAAGGGCAAGATAATACGAAAGCGTATGCCGCCACTCCAAATGAGGGAAGTGGTTATGTTGGGAAAGCCCCTCTATGTAAGAGATGCAATTGGCATCACACAGGGCCTTGTTTCATTAAGTGAAATACATGTAACAGGGTGGGCCATCAGACAAAGGATTGCAGGCACAAAGGACCAGCAACTGGGGATAATCCACCACCAGCAACTGTCATTTGTCATGCTTGCGGAGAAAAGGGACACTATTCGAATAAATGTCCAAAGAAAAATACTGATGGTACCCAGGGTTGAGCCTACATGTTGAGGGATAGGAACGATCCATAAGATCCGAGCGTAGACACGGACTTAGGATCAAACCCGTAGCTTTAGATACTTACTATAAGATAGAAATGGCCGACGAAAACCTAGTTAGTACTAACATCGTCCTTAAGGGTTGTACCTTAACCTTACTTAACCACCCGTTCCAAATCGATCTTATACCCATGAGACTCGGTAGTTTTGACGTTGTTGTGGGAATGGATTGGTTGTCCAAGAATCAAGCTAAGATTCTTTGTGATGAGAAAATCATCCATGTACCTATCAACGATGAAACTTTAATTATCCGAGGAGATCGAAGTAAGACATCTCATGTATCAAAACGGAACGATATATCTCACGAGGTTGCCAAGTCTTTATTATTCAAGTAATTGAGACTAAGCCAGATGAAAAACAACTGGATGAGATCCCTATAGTCAGGGAATACCCAGAAGTTTTTCCTAAGGATTTACCTGGCTTACCTGTTGTTCGTCAAATAGAATTTCAAATCGACTTAATTCTCGGAGCGGCACCTATAGCCCAAGCCCCCTATAGGTTAGCCCCTTCAGAGATGAAGGAACTCTCTGAACAACTCCCGGAATTGACTGATCGAGGAATCATTCGTCCAATTACATCACCTTGGGGAGCTCCTGTCTTATTCGTTAAGAAGAAAGATGGATCTTTTAGGATGTGTATCGATTATCGAGGATTAAACAACTTACTATCAAAAATCGATACCAATTACCAAGGATAGATGACTTGTTTGATCAACTTCAAGGGTCGAGTGTATATTCGAAAATTGACGTACGATCTGGTTATCATCAACTGAGAGTAAGGGAAGAAGATATTCCTAAGACTGCTTTCAGAACGAGATATGGGCACTATGAATTTCAAGTGATGCCATTTGCTTTGGCAAACGCACCAGCGGTTTTTGTGGATCCCATGAACCGGGTGTGTAAACCATACTTGGATAAATTTGTCATAGTGTTCATAGATGATATCCTTATCTATTCTCGTAACGAGGAAGAGCACGCTCAACATTTGAGAATAATCCTAGAATTACTTAAGACGAAGAAACTTTATGCAAAGTTCTCTAAGTGCGAATTCTGGATTAGTACCGTGCAATTTCTCGGACACTTGATAGATAAACAAGGACTTCGTGTCGATCCTACAAAAATTATAGCCATTAAGAATTGGCCATATCCTATAAATCCTACCGAGATACGACAATTTTTAGGACTAGCGGGCTATTATCGAAGGTTTATTGAGGGATTTTCAAAAATTGCTAAACCTTTGACGGAATTAACCCAGAAAAATAGGAAATTTATCTGGGAAAAAGACCAAGAGACGGCTTTCCAACTTTTAAAGAGAAAGTTGTGTAAAGCTACAATCTTAGCATTACCAGAGGGAAATAACGATTTCGTTGTCTACTGTGATGCTTCGCGTCGAGGTCTTGGAGCTGTATTGATGCAAAGAGATAAGGTAATCGCTTATGCATCAAGACAACTCAAACCGCATGAGGAAAATTACACTACACATCGCTCTGAGAATATGGAGACATTATCTGTATGGCACTAAGTGTACGGTTTTCACCAATCACAAAAGCGTACAGCATATTCTTAATCAAAAAGAGTTGAACATGAGACAACATCGATGGATAGAACTGCTCGCTGATTATGATTGTGAGATTCGTTACCACCCTGGCAAAGCAAACGTAGTAGCAAATGCTTTGAGTCGTAAGGAACGAATCCAACCACTTAGGGTTAGGTCATTAGTTATGACTCTTCATTCGGATTTACCATCTAGAATACTCAAAGCCCAAAATGCAGCCCTCAAAAAGAAAGATCGTAAAATTGAGAGATTACGAGGGATGGATAAGGATTTTGAGATATGTTCAAACGGAACTCATTGTATTAAGGGACGGAGATGGTTACCGTATCATGGTAACTTAAGGAACATAATAATGCACGAGTCCCATAAATCTAAGTACTCCATACACCCAGGTTCTGACAAGATGTATCAGGATCTGAAGAAACACTATTGGTGGCCCGACATGAAAGCATCCATTGCTAGATATGTGGGCAAGTGTTTAACATGTTCTAGGGTAAAGGCTGAATGTCAAAAGCCA
Organism: Artemisia annua; assembly: GCA_014162995.1. NCBI lineage: Eukaryota > Viridiplantae > Streptophyta > Magnoliopsida > Asterales > Asteraceae > Artemisia > Artemisia annua. The sequence goes on along the minus strand of LBNU01002777.1, from coordinate 22,045 downwards.
TCCTGCTTATTTGTACAGCCTGAGATTCCCATTTGGAAGTGGGAAAGAATTACGATGGATTTTATCACTAAACTACCTAGAACATCCAATGGGCATGATACTATTTGGGTAATAGTTGATCGCCTTACGAAATCAGCTCATTTCATTCCTATACGAGAGTCGGATGATATGGAAACCCTTGCTAGGTTGTACGTCAAATAGATAGTTTCCCGACATGGAGTGCCAATATCGATCATATCGGATCGTGATTCTCATTTCACATCGAGATTTTGGCAATCTATGCAAAAGGCCTTAGGTACTCAGATAGACTTGAGTACGGCGTATCATCCGTAAACCGATGGTCAAAGTGAAAGAACTATCCAAACACATGTGTGATAGATTTTGGAAAAGGATGGGAGAAACACTTACAGTCGATAGAATTCTCGTATAATAATAGTTATCACGCTAGTATTAAGGCAGCACCGTAAGAAGCACTTTATGGGAGAAAGTGCAAATCCCCTGTCTGCTGGGCTGAAGTTGGAGACGTTCAACTTACGGGTCCAGAGATAATCCATGAGACAAATGAGAAAATAGTTCAAATCCGACAATGCTTACAAGCCGCTAGGGATCGGCAAAAGATTTATGCCGATATAAGACGTAAGCCTTTAGAATTTCAAGTCGGAGATAAGGTTATGTTGAAAGTTTCACCTAGGAAAGGTGTATTTCGTCTCAGAGAAGAAGGAAAGCTTAGTCCGAGATACATTGGACCATTTAAGGTTCTTGAACGAATTATCCACTGGCATACCGACTTGAATTGCCGGATGAACTAAGTAATATAAACGACACGTTTCACGTCTCGAATCTTAAGAAATGTCTATCGGATGAATCACTTATCGTTCCTGTGAAAGAGCTTCAATTGGATGATAAGCTCAATTTCACAGAGGAACCAATCGAAATTATGGACCGAGAGGTCAAAAATCTAAAACATCACCGGATTCCTATCGTCAAGGTACGCTGGGACTCTAAGAGAAGACCAGAGTATACTTGGGAACGAGAGGATCAAATCCGTGCTAAATATCCCCATCTATTCTCACCCTCACCCACTAACTCTAAATAAATCTTGGGACGAGATTTTCTTGTAGGATGGGAGACTGTAGCAACCCACAAACTTCCCCTTAGGTTAGCAAAGCCTTACTAACCTAACTTAGGCCCTCACTAAGCACAATATAGGTTAGAAATTCCTATAGGATTTTCCCGAGCTAAAATTTTGCTTTATTATATCCTTATGACCTAACTAACCTCTAGACAAGCTCACGTATCCACCTATGCCAACCACTACTATGTTTACTTGATGTAAATATACCGGTATGTCAAGTCTAGGTTTTAAACATAATTTCACTAACTAAACTACCACTCTAGTATACTATACTTACCAGAAAACCCTAATTGTAACTATGTGTTTACGGTTAACTTTAAAACCCTAACTGCTTATCTGAACTAACTTGAAAGTGTTCAAGGCTTAGGTATAAGTTACATTAGTGACTTTAGGGTCTATTAGACTCCCTAGAACATAGTACAACTCCCTAGAACTTAGGTACAGGTCCCTTAAGCACAAAACCCTAACTAGGTCATATCTTCCTGGAAACTAGGTTAAACTTTCCCAAATCTTTACCATAAGCTACCACCACTTAGTACAAGCCCCCCTAGGACTTAATATTAGTCACTAAACACTCCTAGGACACCAAATTAGGCACTAAACCATAGGCAAAACCCTAAACTCATTCTAGGTAAAACTAGGTTAAAACTAAACCGAAAAACATAAAACTAGCTACTATACTACTCTAAACTACCAAGCAAGAACCCTAGCACCTCTCCCTAACCAAGCTAGCAACCTAGAACCTCTAAGTACCCAAGCAAGGAGGTGCATCACCTCCTTGTCACCTTCTTCCTCTCTCAGCAAACCACCACCACAACCGGCCTACTAGCGCCCTAGCTACACCATAGCCCGTCCTCATCACCTCCTAGACCTACAACAATACCCCGTAGCCTTTCTTACTCCACCTTCCCCCCTCGACACATGGCAGCACCTTTGCGTGCTCGCTACTCATCCGAGCCCTATAAATAGCGACCCCCTCCCTGATTCTTCTTCACAACTCTCCTTCTCTTCTCTACCTCATACTTCTGTAGTACTAGACCATTAGAAACCATAGGAGTCGAGCATAGAAGCCTTGAGCCTTGTCGAGTTGTGGTTTTGGCCGAGAGAAGCCCAAGAAACCCTAGTTATCCTCGTTACACCTTGCACAACCTAGGTAAGCCTCACCCTTGAATATAATAGACTTAGAACAGACCTAGGACTCTTAGAACATGCCTTAGAACCCTTAGGATAGCCTTGAACCTTTTCATTTGCAAGTTTCCATTTTGAAACCCTAGATTTAGAAAAATAGGAGTTTGCATACTAAATTAACATATATTATGCTATAAAGTGAATTAGGTGATCCATTTGAACATGTATTAGCTAAACATAAGCTAGGAAACTTAGTTGCTTTATAAAAATATAGTTTACTTGAATTTAGGACTAGTTATGTAAAAGTTTTCATGCATAAGGGTATATACTATTAATTTCGGAAACTATAGAGTCTAGGGACTATTTTTGACATTTCTTAAAAGTTATAAAGATAAGGACCCTTTTTGCAAAGTTCTAAAACCTTAGGATAGAAAGTAAAATAAGTTATATACTTAAAAGGACTAGTTTTGCTAATATTATAAAGTTAAGGGTAAAAAGGGTAAATAATGAAAGTTAGTATAGTTGAAGGACCATTTTTGTCATTTCTCTAAAATATATAAGTATAGGGACTAAATGAGCAAAAGAGAGAAAGTTATATGCTTAAATGTTATAAGTTTGTAAGTATAGGGTAGAAAGTGTAAATATATAAACTTGAAGGGTATAAACGGACTACTTTCATATAAGTATAAAACCTATTTTAAGTTAGAAGCATAACACAATACTAGGGAGCTTCATGTGAGGAGTATTATCTGGATATTTCATTTTGACGAGTTGGCTGGGTTCACGATTTAAAGTGCCCTGGCTCCTCAAACGTTTATTGCATATACTTCTGAATTATGATAGCCCGAACGGTGTTATGTTATAACTAAACCTAGTAAGAACATAACTCAATAATAGGGAGCTTCGTGTGAGGAGTATTAACTTCTGAATTATGATGGCCCGAACGGTATTATGTTGATAACATAATACCATAGTAGGGAGCTTCGTGTGAGGAGTCTTATACTTGTGAATTACGATGGCCCAAACGGTGTTATGTTATACGTAAAAACCTGAAGAGTGATAAATTGAGAAAACATAGACTAAGACTTGACATACACACACCTACACTACCACCAGGATACGTGAGTGAGTTGTCTAAACCCCTAGTTTACTTACCTTAAGACCCAGGTGAGTTTTCATAGCCTCCCTTTTAAATGTTTTACAACACTGTGAGGGGGATACATGCTTTAAACCGAATACAAGTCTTTTTCTTTGGTTGTTGCACGAACAAACTATCTGCCATCACTACATAACTAAAATTCATGAATCTAATCGTTTGGGATATTTTACCCAAGCGAACGCGAATATAGTTGATAGATCTATTAGAGTTTGACAACTCCCGTTGATACTACATCTTCTGGATGGTATCAATAAGTACTATATTTGAACCCTCTGAAGGATTAACTTTGGCAAGTTATCATTCCCGTCCCTTCATGGTTGGTCTGCAGACCCCATAACCCAGACTGTTAACGTGTGGTTCATGAGCTTAGTGCAATATACCTTCTATCACTAAAACCTTTCCACACATAGGGTTTAAGCTGAACCCTGTGGAACTTGTATTCACACACCCTATCTACTTAAACCTATGACTCTCACTCAACCTTAGTGTTGACTTTTAAGCATGTTATCCTAGGTAGCTAAGCTCTTTAGGAACCCTGGCACGGAGAAGAACTGGACATGAGGACATCCATAATAGTTATTATTCATAAGTTTTCACATAAAAACGTATCTTTGGGAACTCACTTTTGGTAAAAGTATATCTTTTACTGTAAAAACTCTGATGAATAAATGAATGATAACACCTTTTTCAAAAATGTCTCTTTTCGAGTCGTTTTCTATTATCTTGTATTTTGTTTCCATGAAGTAATACCCCAAACTCTAAATCCGCTGTGATCTATGAAAAATGGGGGTGTTACAGAAAGAATGTAGAGAGAGAGAGTAATGGCAAGGGGTGAGGAATACAAGAGGCATGGGGGCTATTTATAGGCCAAGACCCAAACTTGAGAAAATTTTACCGAGCCCGGCGTGTTGCCCACGCGTCAATGTGTGGGTGACGTGCCAGAGGGTCTGTTGTAATTTTCCCAAGACTTGGGTGTTGGTCCTTATAAATACCTAACCTTGCTAAACCCCCAATTGTACTTCACACAATCACACAGTGCGTCAGATGCAGCACCTATCCACGCGTGATCAGTTGGTCCCACAGCTCCAGATCGACCCGTTCCCTGGACGTGAGCAGGATTACCCGCCTTATGGGTACTATGGGCATATCCCTCCTGGCTATGATTACCGTTATGGTCCCCCACCCCAGTGATGTTTTATGATTGTCATTGATGTATTTGAAACAATTTGCTTGTGATGTACTATTTTAAAACAATTTGGCTTGTAATAGTTTAGGATTATGCCTCTGTTGGCATTGGATATTTATGGTACTTTATTTCATTTATGCATGTAGGACTTTTATCTTTTGCTTCGTCCAAGTCATAGCTTTATTTGTTTGATTGTTTGTTTGTTTGTTTTTATTTGTTTCCGTATGTGTGTTTCATTTTTATTGTTTATGGATTCATGCTTCAAATTAAATTGTGAAAATGCTTTATTTTGTTTTTAACTTCGTCTTAACTACATATAAAGGTATTTTGCAAAAGATAAGTGTAAGGGAAATCCAAATTTGTTTATACGAACAAGATTAAACATGAATCGTAACAATATAAAATAAATATACATATTAGTATTTGTTTGAGTCAAATGCTTGTATCGAGTCATAATGGATATTTTGCAGGAATTCCAGGAAGTAAGGCATAGGTTTTTCTGAAAATTTTCCGGAAACAAAATTTAAAACTTCTGTCATCTGACAGCGTCAGCCATTAAGAGCTGACGGCGTCAGGTGTAAAAATTCTGGAAAATTTTGCAAATTTTTTTTTTCATCCGGAATTGTAAAGTTTCAATTAAACCCATATTTTATAAACTCCAAGAATCTGCAAATATTCATTCCACAAGCATTATATCTTTATTGTTTTATAGGATTTTAGTATATATAGATTTTGCCGCCGATTTTTCGCGAGGTTTGCTATGTTTGTTTTGTCAGGTTTAACAGGTTATATTGGACAAGAAGATGATTTATATTCTGGAAGGGAAGCTTTTTATGTTCATTTTCTTGGATGAGGATCTAACCATGTTACCGCATTATACACAACGAACGAACCAGGGGAGTATTTGTTTTCATTCCTTTACCTTCTTTACTTTTACATCTTTTTATTTGAACATTGGGGACAATGTTCATCTTAAGTGTAAGGGGGAGGGGGGGTAAATTATGATACCTTAGAGAATGCAATTACACTTGATTTTTGTTTGTCTAATAGTAGGTGTGTAATAAAACTAAGAGAAATATTTGTTAGGGCGATTTTAGCGCCAAATTTAAAATTTTTTGCAACATATAGGAGTAAAACTTTAGTCTTAATAAGCGTCTCATGGATAGGAGTTGTATGACTAGTACGAAAAATCGTACCACTCAAAAATTTTCCCCGAATATGTGAGGTTCGCCCCTAGAATTGTTAGGAAAAGCATTCATTATTGGTGCTTATGAGTGTACCGGTAGTACTTAGATTCTAGAACTTGCGTTAGTGATTCATCCCGAGACCGCTAGTGAGACTACATTCGTGTAGTTATGATTTACTACATGATAAGAGGCATTAGGATAACCCTTGTTTTACACCCTTATTATAATTACATTGACTTTATTGGTTAAGTAATTTTCCAACACCTTAGCGTTGTACTCATTTTTAGTACACGATACCCCTAGTACACCCCTCCGAGCTTATCTTTTTTGTTTCTAACTTTAAGCATTTTGCTTAAAGGAAGAATTTGTTTACAATCCACCCTCAAATATCCACCCAAATCGCCTTAGCCTACCTTGTATACACTCATCTTTAGTGCATTATTGTGAAAACATTTATTTAAACCCTAAGTTAATTGTCTAATTTATTACATGGTCGCTAAGTTGAGTCATATCTTGTACATATTGTTTTGGGATGATTGGGACTCATGGGTAAAGTACTAGTGTTATGAAGTAATGGGGAAGAACATCAATTATTACCCCCATATATGCGTAAATGTTTTAAAGTACTCCAAGTGTTTCGATTATCTTAATCCGAGTCACTAGAATAGTTATTTGTAAAGTATGTAAAAGTTCAAGTGTAAGTGGAGAAACGAGGCCCCTATGATGTATTATTTTGGATGGTAGGGCAAGAGTGTATGGAAAAAAAATCGAAAAATCAAGAAAAATACAAGAAAATATGAAAAAAGAAGAGAAACATACGGACTACCATCCCGTTTCCTTTTATGTTTCTTTTTAGTTTTTGTTATTTCATTTTNTTAAGTTATTGTTATTTTTTTTCATTAGCTTAAGTCGAGTCGAGTCTTGGCTTAGCAACACCATATTGTAAATGTAATTTATTTATATGATTAACTCGCCATCAATAAAGATTGCCTTTATCCAACAAAACCGTGTTTATCATATCTCTACACCTAACGTTACAACCTTTTAAAAGACCTCTTTGATAGTTTATCTTAGGTGCTTACGCCAAAGTGGTGGAGGTTTTTGATCATTTCCCAAGCCTATAGTAATCTATGTGCTATGACAGGTAGTGAGTGATATTTTTCCATTTCTATTTGTGATATATACTTTTATAACACCCGAGAGATGTGAGTATCCAAACACTATTTGTGAGGTGCTAGTGTATAATTTCCGTTCTTACTTTGATTAAGGTGGAACGATCATTTGTTGTAATTACTTTTATATTAACATTAAATGACCCGTAACTTATATTTTGATTAGAATAAAAGCGCATTTGCTTGAGGACAAGCAAATCTCAAGTGTAAGGGTATTTGATGAGGCGAAAAGTGTGATGCTTTTAGGGGGTCATTTAAGCCCTAATCCGTAATTATTTGATCAAATATTGCCTTAAATCGTTCCTTTTGTCATTTTAGGTACTTTGGAGAGGAAATNTATATGATTAACTCGCCATCAATAAAGATTGCCTTTATCCAACAAAACCGTGTTTATCATATCTCTACACCTAACGTTACAACCTTTTAAAAGACCTCTTTGATAGTTTATCTTAGGTGCTTACGCCAAAGTGGTGGAGGTTTTTGATCATTTCCCAAGCCTATAGTAATCTATGTGCTATGACAGGTAGTGAGTGATATTTTTCCATTTCTATTTGTGATATATACTTTTATAACACCCGAGAGATGTGAGTATCCAAACACTATTTGTGAGGTGCTAGTGTATAATTTCCGTTCTTACTTTGATTAAGGTGGAACGATCATTTGTTGTAATTACTTTTATATTAACATTAAATGACCCGTAACTTATATTTTGATTAGAATAAAAGCGCATTTGCTTGAGGACAAGCAAATCTCAAGTGTAAGGGTATTTGATGAGGCGAAAAGTGTGATGCTTTTAGGGGGTCATTTAAGCCCTAATCCGTAATTATTTGATCAAATATTGCCTTAAATCGTTCCTTTTGTCATTTTAGGTACTTTGGAGAGGAAATCTGGAAAAGGGAGCATTTTGGACGTTTTTGAAGCATAAAAGTGAAGAAAACGACAAAGTCCCAAAAATATGCTGGAAACTGTACCTGACGGCGTTACCCTTTACAAGGTGACGGCGTCACGCTTTGACAAAGAGGTGGATATGAAATTACACGAGACGCTCCAGAAAGTTTTGATGATTTAACACGTGACGGCGTCACGCTTTGTGACGCCTAGGCCATCATGTTATGAGCCAAAGAGAGACGGCCCAGAGAGAAATAGAAGGGGACGACGTCAGAAGTGGATCTGAGCAATCCGAGAAGTATTTTGGCGGCGAGGTGACGGCGTCACAAGCTATAACGTGACGCCGTCAGATTGTAAAATCTATATATAGTTTTCTAATTTTCATTCATTAGTGGGCAACTTTTGGGAGAACTTTAGGGATAAACCCTAGGTCGAATTTTACTGTATTTTCAAGGGTTTTTCACCCTTGTTTCATCCATGCTTAATTAAAGATAAGTCTTCCGTCAATCATTCAATATGTCTATGTGTTGTTTGATTTTATCTTATGCTTGTCTTTACATTAACATGCTAGGCTAGGTTTTTCTTGTGTTTGCTTAGATGTAATGAAACCTAGCTATTGATTATTGGTTGATGGTTGGTTATTAATTGTTATGGGTGGGTGATTTCAATGTTAGGCTTAAGAAAACTGACTAACTTCCAATTGGTAACATGCGTGAACATCTTAAGAAACATGAATTGGATGTGCACTACGATTAATTGGTTGTATTTAATGCATAAGTAACTATTAGTGATTTCATGGTTAGGATACTCAACGTGTCGCCATAGGATGAAGTAGGAGCTTATAGAGTTGGGGAAGGACGTGCATGCCCCACGAATGGTATTAAGGAATACAACCTGTCATCCACACAATTGTAACAAACTAATCAACCGTTAAAAGATAGCTAGGGAGTAATGAAACCTAAGTAAACACGCTTTTCTCCATATAAGTTTCACGACCTTTTATTTTCTTGTTATTTTAATTCCGCCCACTCCTTCAAAAACCGAGATTTTTTACTTGCTTTTAGAAAATATAAAAATACAAAAAGAATCATCCTTCACCCTTAGACATATATAGAGTAGTTTTCAATCCTAACGAACACTATTCCCCAAGTAGAACGATCAATCCCCCGGTACTTGCCACTACACTATACTACATCGGTCAGGTACACTGCCTGGTGGGGATTGCAAGCTTCTCAAGATCCCTTAAGATGTAAAACCTCTTGCAAGGTTGCAAAACCACGCATCAGAATACGAAAAGGAATTCTAGGAATATCTCGCTCTTCACACAAACATGCTATGATTTAGCTTCCAGAAATCCATCCACCACTTCATGCTATTATCATTCTTCTACCAAATAAAACGGAAGCACATCAAAGATACACACTTGCACAGATGAAACCACTTCCTAGAAGCTGGTTCTTCAATTCTTTTCCCCTTCAGTTGATGTTGTTCACAACGGATTTTCAGAATTAAGCAAACGTCACTCTTATACGGATAAAGTTCCCGAATCAACCAACTTACTGTTCTCAGGCACTGTTCAAAATATCATTTGATTCCAATATGTTCAAGTTATACGATGTAACTATTATCACGTAGGCCAGGCGTCATAATACTTGCATCATATACACATGCCTTTATTGCAATCACATTCCACCTTGAGTCGTGACAAAACAATTTCTCATAACCAGATTAAAACAACTTCACACTTAGATGGTAATTTCGGTAGTTCATTAAGGAATACGTCACGAACAGCTTCAAACAACCGAAGAACTCTTGAGGCGAGTTTCATCAAACGAAGTATCTTCACAACCGCGAGAACATACGAGTTTTCAAAACAAGGTTGATCATAATCGATTATCAGGTGAGGAATAAGTCATGAAATTTCGAGTTTCTCAAATCGCCAACAAATATAATATGACAGTTGTTAGCATCACAATGCTCAGTCAACAAATCCATATTCAGAATAATACCGAATTAGACATTTCCAAAGGAAATAGATCAGCAGAACGAAACACATCTTCAAATATCTTTAAAACGCATCGAACAATTCGGATACTCGCGATGGAAAATCACAAGATTTCTCATATAGATAGAATAGGCATGACAAAAATCAATGACGTAGAAGTAACCTTAACATGCTTATTAAAAGCAAGAGAAACTACAGAAGGTGTCTATCACATTGAATTCATACATACGCGAATTCTCTGAACAGATGAAAGGCATCTAAACGGATGACAAAAAACTAGGATCGAAGTTCAAAAGAGGGTGATAATCCTTCAAAAATGAAACCTATAAGGCATTACTACGAAGTCTCAAAGCATTCTAAACTTATGTTGCTTAACCTGATAAATCTTCTAAATCTCCAGAACGAAAGATCTTATAAAGGCTTAACTAAAAGCAAAGGCATAAATCAGAGTGATGCGGAAGCAAGATGGCTAACTAACTTCATATAATCTACCCAATCCTCACCTGTCATACTAAAGTTCTTAATGGGAGAACCTAAAGAAAATCCTTCCAAGGTTATTCCATAAGCTCCTAAAGTGCAAACCTAAGGGTCCAAATCCTCACAAGTCATATCTTATGTACTACAAGTCGCAGCCTGGGCTCTGATACCATAATTGTAACACCCTAACCCGGCAAGGGTAGAAGTATCACATTATGGTGCCAAATCAGAAAATACAACTCAAGCGAAAGACTTATAAACATACAATTACCAAGGTATTCTAAGGAAACAAAAGAAATACTAACTCTATACCATATGTGTAACTCCCCAACCCGAGAAGGGCTAAAGTGTAACATTATGGAGTTAAATCAGAACACAAGTGAAACGGAGATACATTTCTAATACAAAGTTTACAAGGGTTACTAAAAAGAAGCTTAACAAAGTACAAACTACAAAGGACAATAGTACTAGCTAAGCCCAAGTACAAATACTTCTAATCATCTCTAAGTACGTCCAGCCCGTAGCTAATCAGGGTGAAGTCTTCTATGTCCAAAATAAGATCTCTCATCCATAAGCCCAGCTTCCTACTAAACCTACTGCATTAGAAAAGAAATGCGGCTGAGCTTACAAAGCTCAGTGAACAGATATCAACAAATAACAAAGCAATACAATAGAGTTAGGAATAATCAAAGGAATATGAAGATGGATTACATATGGTGTCAAATGGGTAATCAAAAGATATCAAGGTTAAGTGTAAGATGTAATGTATGTAGAATCAGTATTTTACCCCAGGCCCAATTAATATATAATCCAATCCAATAGTAACCCAATAGGGAGTGATCAACTCCCAATATGTGAAGGGTTGCAATGCACGCATACCCAGTCTCCAAACAATGTAATATATAACCATGTGGTCAATATAGTAGTCTCAATCAAACAATCAATCAATCAATCAAATCTAGGATACATCCATACGCCCCTGCAAACAAATCATAATCATAGCAGTAGTCGATAACAAATCAGGGACGGTGGGGGACATCTCTCCAGCCCCACTAGAGTACATAACATTGGGGCATCAATGCTGTGGTTGTGGCTACCCCACAACAAGTAATACCTGGGTAAATACTGAAGGGTCATGTAATCAAGGTTCAATATCAAAGTGTAAGTGCCAAGTCATAATCAAAGGTTCAATGTCAAAGGTTCAATTTCAAAGGTTTAGTATCAAAGGTTTGGTATCAAAGATTCAGTATCAAAGGTTCAATATCAAAGGTCAATGTCAAAGGATCAATCAAAGATGTAATATCAACGGTCATAATGGAGAGTCAAAGCCGAAGTTCCCAATCCACAAGGTTCACTATTCCAAGTTCCAAAGTCCCATAGTTCATGATCAAAGGGTCATAATGAGAGTTTAAAACAAAAGTTCAATTTAGCAGGTTTCCATCACTTGTTTAAAAAGGTTCGTAGTACAATCCCATTTAAAAAGTTTATAACAAAGTTCATTTAGAAACGATCTTCCAAAAGATGACATTTATAAAAGTGATCTTTAATAAAGGTTTTCATAAGATATTTTTCAAAAGTGGTCTTTATGAATTTATAGAAAATCCCATATAAAAGTGGTTTTAAGTCATATTAAAAGTGCCATTATAAATTAGTTTCTCCTTTAAATGTTTCCATGTCATAATTAAGAAAAGAAATTTCACCTCCCGTTATATTATCCCAGAGTTCAAACGAAGGTTCAAAGGTTAATAACACAAAAGGTTATCGACCGGATCATAAGAGTTCAAACGAATAACAATGGGATCACAATTACCGGTGAAACACATCAGTCATAGAGTCAAGTACGAAGGATCATAACCAAGACCAAATGGAAGTCATAACACGATAATTAAGTCAAAGACAAAATCAAGAGAGAGAAAATGTGCACTCTTACTAAAGAGTACGGAATATCTGTACCTTTGCCGAGTCAACAAACCGAGATCAAACGAAAGGAGAAAGATTATTCCGGCTTCACCAAACCTAGAATAGAATGGATTTGAATTAAGAAGAGTTCAAATCACGTATGTTACCTCTTTTAGTTATCTTTCCATTTTTAGTAACTTCCCATATTTAGCAGCTTTCTATTTTAGGTAACTTTCCATATCTACTAACTTTCCACATTATGTGGCTTAAGCGTTTTAGAAGACTTTCTATTTTTAGTAAGTTTCCTTATTTAGAAGGTTTCCAATTTTAGAAGGTTTTCATAAATAGTACTTTCTATAAATAGCAGATTTCCATAAATAGTAGGTTTCAAAAATTAGCAAGTTTCATATTGTAGACATGTTCAATATAGTTAGTTTTACCTTTTAACAAGTTTCCATAGTTAGATAAGCTAATGATTTCATTTAGTGAGCATTTTCCAAGATTAGAGTTTCTTAAACATTAGTTAGGTCTTCACGGCTCGAGGTTAACAATTAGATTAAGTTAGCTAACATATGAATCCAAAGACATAAAGAAGACACCAATAATACAGGAAGACACCAAAGACATAAAGATGACACCAAACACTCCAATTAGCACATTAAACACATAAGATACATATACCTTTTGATTAACTGGTTTTTATAATAATCTTTAGCCCATTAAATGAATTTACAAAGCATACCAGAAATCCAAAATAAAATTCACCAAAAATATTAAAGAAGCATACACATCTTAGGACTCTACTTGAATTTTTGCAAATTTTATTATTAAGTGTAACTCCTTTTTAAAAATTGTTTTATGATAAGATACCCAGATTCAGATCTACAGAAACACCTCAAAAGTTTCTAATTAACCACCTAACTTACACCCTTCAGAAAATTCTACAAAACTTCCAGGAAGTCACACATAACCCAAATATTACCCAAGTAAAAGGATACCTCCTAACTCCTTACGTTTGAAAATGAAAAATCAAAAACCACGACTGAACTTAATTTCTGCAATCGCAGTTTTGACATATCATCGCACAAAATTCAAAAATACGACCAAATCAACTTGAAATCACTCCAAACCAATTGGAAAACTTTACTAAGACATTAAGCTGAGTTTACAAATAAAAATCATGAATTTAACCTTTACCAAACTCGACCCATAACAGTTACAAGTTCGACCATCAATTCTGTCCCAAATCAAACAACTCAAAACAAACCCTAATCATCATACTAATCATCATCATAAACATGTTATCATCTTCAACCATAAAAAAAAAATAAGAATTCATATCATCACATACAAGTCGACATACATATATCCATATTCAATTTTGTATCAATTTAATTAACCAAACTAGTTACATGTTATACCAATTCAATCCACACATGAAACCAAGCATCCATGACACATAATATTCATCAAATTAACACAAAAATCATCCATGGTGTTAAGGGGGGGGTGGCGGCCAACAATTTAGAAACAAAACAAATCCATTTTGATTCCAACAAATCACATCTAGGTGTTACAAACATCACACAAACATGTTTTAATCATCATATCATCAAAGTTAATCCATTTTCTTCACAAATGAATTTATGGCCGATCCATATCAATGATTACATATCAATTCGTATCTTTTTGGTTTTCACGTGTTATGTTATTGGTAACGAAAGAAACACAAGGGGATGAAAAAAGATCAAAATAAGAATTACCAAACCCTTCAAGGTGTATATGGATCGAATTGGAAGAGAAACACAAGAGCAATGCCTTCAAAAGCTTCCCAACGAATCCCTACGTGCACCAAATCTTCCCACGAATGCGTATCAATAATCACCAAGGATCAAGGAGCAAAAATTTTGGTGTGCAAGGTGTGTGAGAGATGATGGTGGCGTAAAAATGAAGAGAGGAGGAAGGAGGGTATGGTTTTTAATTTAAGGTTTAGGGAAATAAGGAAATGAGTGTAACTTTTAAATGAAATTGCAAAATTAAAGGGATTTCATCCAGAAAATTCGGCCAAAAGGAGGGGGGGTCAAATCTTATCACTTTGTGGAAGAAAAATAACTTAGGATAGTCATAGGTATTTATTTTAAGAGTTGTGTACAAGTTTTATTAGTTTTGGACCCTTTTAGGTCACGTAACGTGCAATACTTATGTTTTAATTCAAATTTTACATTCTTGAGTTCATATGATGTTGTAGTAGCTCAAATTATATTTACTTGAAGTTACATGTTTATATTTGTGATCGCACCATAATCGTTTTTGATTTAGGGCTTGTTTGGTAACCGTACACATTTCTTCAAAATTTCAAATTTGAGGGCATTTTGGTAATTTAAACATGTTATGAAAATGTGGGTATTATAACTATCTCTCCCTCAAAATAATTTTCCTCCTCGAAAATGAAAAAGGTAAGGTGGCAAAACAAAACGTAGGTGCACCAAACTACGAATAGAAAGGAGTAGTTCAACTCTCACAAATTTAGACTTTAAAGAATTTCAGCAACAGAATGATCTTGTTTCCCAAGACTTGATCTTAACGATTCAAAGGTGGTTTCAGTTTTCCCAGAGAAGGCACATCACAAAGAATTCATGTCAAAAGAATCACATACCGAGCGTAACAGATGACAAACGTATTCCCTTAGAAAATATTCCAAGGAAGATGTAGGATTAGGCGGGTATTCCATTCGCGGAAAAGAACTGATCAGATGAGAATGTATCGAGTGATAGTAATCATGAGGGTGACATATATAAGTTAACCCTTCAGATTTACAAATAGTTTCGTCTTCAATACAACCTTCCAAAGGTATTTTCGTAAACCGACAGACCTTGGTTCTCAGAATCCAAAACTTCATACATTAACTCATAACAGGTCATCGTGAAACGAATTCATCGAATGTGAGGAGCATATATATAGCAAGGCATAGGTGTAGCTCTTCAAATAAGTTGAACGATAACATCAAATAGCAGGAAGCTCTACAATGGAACTTAGGATTTAATCAATATATCGAAGTCAAACAATCGCGTGACGAGTATCCAAACATATCAAAACGTACGGCAATAAGGCAGATCAAACGTACAGATCAAAAGAATCCTAACGTCTCACTATTCGCAGATCGTCGCAAACGAAACAGAAATCTAAGTCTCCACTAAGGCACTACTCAAGACATCCTATGAACACAACAAGTGCACGTTATATGATGTAACTATTATCACGTTGGCCACACGTCATAATACTAGCATCATATAAATATGCCCTCATGATGATCATACTCTATCTCAATCAGTGAAACAAATCTACTAATCCACCTAACAGTCCATCTAACTCCTGGGTTAGACCTAATCAAGATCAATAACGAAACGATGTTAAACAAAACAAACGAAGCTCGGAAAGACGTAACAAAATTCAAGCAATCATCATCAAAAAGATAAACCAATCTGAGAGTGAAACGAAATCACTATCTTGAGTTTGGTTCCTCAAGCCTTCTGTAGTTCCTTCTTGGAATGTGACTGAGTAATGTGAATTTCTGGTACGGTCTTCAATCTTCTCATCATCCAGTCTACTTCCACTCTCAATTCATCTTAGTACAACCAAGATGAATAGGGAAGTGAGACTGTATGTTCTTCATCAGCTCCAGGTTCGCCGTCTTGACCAGGTTCCTGCGTACTGCTCGTCCACTCTTCTGCTTTGCGAGGAATGTCATCAACTCTTCAAGGTAGTTACCATTGTTCGTCCTCTTCAGGTTCTATCCAGCTCTATCCTCCGGTGGAAAAACTTGGTGGTTCAACAAGAATCATATCCGAATTTTCAGGGTGTCAAAACATAATTCACATGAAAATGTTCATCTCTTGGTGGACAAAATAGGTGCAAGAGAACTTCATAACCGCTAAAGTAACGTACGAGTCTCTAGAGCAATAATGATAGCAAATTTCAATGATCGGAAATCATGGTAAGGGGTTTAAAATAGTTCAAAGCACTAAGGTGAAACATCGCAGAACAGTCGTCAGCATCTCTAATGCTTAAGAAACCAAATCTCATATCAGGATCAAATCGAAGTTGACTTACCAAAGGAAGGTAAATTAACATAGTAGATTTTATTGTTCCAAAGGGATGGAAATATTCTCATACTCGTGGTTAAACACCACCAGACTTCTCAGAGATGGAAAAGGTGGGTAAAACAAAATCAAATAACTTCAGAAAGCTTATAGGGGGTTTATGAAAAGCAAGATACGAACAGAGAGTGCTTCAAAACGTCATCGCCATGTAGATTCTCAGAATGCCCAAAGAGATGTCAAAAGGATTAACAAACAGGTCAGAGATCGAAGATAAAATCAATATAGCGTTATGCATTTCCATGCAATCTTCATTGCCTTCAAAAATATTGGTGGTAAACTTAGGTGGTGCAGAGATTTCTAACTTCCAAAGGATGATTCCAAAAGGCATAACTAAATGTAAGGCACGAATCAGAGTAATGCGGAAGCAAAGACACATGAGCAAAATCTTAAAGTCTACCCATTCCTTACTGGTCAAAACTTAGGTTCAAAAAGGGGATTCCTAAAGCAAGTTCTCAAAGCGCTTTCCTATGTTCCTATAGTGGAAGCCTAATGGTCCAAAACTCACAGGTCATAGCCTAAGCTCTACGGGTGTTGAATCCGCCGATCCACACCTGTCTCTGATACCATTTTGTAACACCCCAACCCGAGAAGGGCTAAGGTGTAACATTATGGAGTCAAATCAGAACACAAGTGAAACGGAGATGCATTTCTAATACAAAGTTTACAAGGGTTACAAAAAAGAAACTAAACAAAGTACAAGCTACAAAGGACAACAATACTAACTAAGCCCAAGTACAAATACTTCTAATCATCTCTAAGTCCAGCCAGTAGCTAATCAGGGTTAAGTCTTCTAAGTCCAAAATAAGATCTCTCATCCATAAGCCCAGCTTCCTACTAAACCTGCCGCATGAGAAAAGAAATGCGGCTGAGCTTACAAAGCTCAGTGAACAGATATCAACAAATAACAAAGCAATACAATAGAGTTAGGAATAATCAAAGGAATATGAAGATGGATTACATATGGTGTCAAATGGGTAATCAAAAGATATCAAGGTTAAGTGTAAGATGTAATGTATGTAGAATTAGTATTTTACCCCAGGCCCAATTAATATACAATCCAATCCAATAGTAACCCAATATGGAGTGATCAACTAACAATATGTGAGGGGTTGCAATGCACGCATACCCAGTCACCAAACAATGTAATATATAACCATGTGGTAAATATAGTAGTCTCAATCAAACAATCAATCAATCAATCAAATCTAGGATGCATCCATACCCCCCTGCAAACAAATCATAATCATAGCAGTAGTCGATAACAAATCAGGGACGGTGGAGGACATCTCTCCAGCCCCACTAGAGTACATAACATTGGTGCATCAATGCTATGGTTGTGGCTACTCCACAACAAGTAATACCTAGGTAAATACTGAAGGGTCATGTAATCAAGGTTCAATATCAAAGTGTAAGTGCCAAGTCATAATCAAAGGTTCAATGTCAAAGGTTCAATTTCAAAGGTTTAGTATCAAAGGTTCAGTATCAAAGATTCAGTATCAAAGGTTCAATATCAAGGGTCAATGTCAAAGGATCAATCAAAGATGTAATATCAACGGTCATAATGGAGAGGTCAAAGCCAAAGTTCCCAATCCACAAGGTTCATTATTCCAAGTTCCAAAGTCCCATAGTTCATGATCAAAGGGTCATAATGAGAGTTTAAAACAAAAGTTCAATTTAGCAGGTTCTCATCACTTGTTTAAAAACGTTCGTAGTACAATCTCATTTAAAAAGTTTATAACAAAGTTCATTTAGAAACGATCTTCCAAAAGATGACATTTATAAAAGTGATCTTTAATAAAGGTTTTCATAAGATATTCTTCAAAAGTGGTCTTTATGAATTTATAGAAAATCCCATATAAAAGTGGTCTTAATTCATATAAAAAGTGCCATTATAAATTAGTATTTCCTTTAAATGTTTCCATGTCATAATTAAGAAAAGAAATTTCACCTCCCGTTATATTATCCCAGAGTTCAAACGAAGGTTCAAAGGTTAATGTTACAAAAGGTTATCGAACGGATCATAAGAGTTCAAACGAATAACAATGGGATCACAATTATCGGTGAAACACATCAATCATAGAATCAAGTACGAAGGATCATAACCAAGACCAAACGGAAGTCATAACACGATAATTAAGTCAAAGACAAAGTCAAGAGTGAGAAAATATGAACTCTTACTGAAAGAGTACGGAATATCTCTACCTTAGCCGAGTCAAACAAACGGAGATCAAACGAAAGGAGAAAGATTATTCCAGTTTCACCAAACCTAGAATAGAATGGATTCCAATTAAGAAGAGTTCAAATCATGTAAGTTACCTCTTTTAGTTATCTTTCCATTTTTAGTAACTTCCCATATTTAGCAGCTTTCTATTTTAGTTAACTTTCCATATTTAGTAACTTCCCACATTAAGTGGCTTAAGCGTTTTAGAAGACTTTCTATTTTTAGTAAGTTTCCTTATTTAGAAGGTTTCCAATTTTAGAAGGTTTCCATAAATAGTACTTTCCATAAATAGCAGATTTCCATAAATAGCAGGTTTCCAAAATTAGCAAGTTTCTAATTATAGACATGTTCAATATAGTTAGTTTTACCTTTTAACAAGTTTCCATAGTTAGATAAGCTAGTGATTTCATTTAGTGAGCATTTTCCAAGATTAGGGTTTCTTAAACATTAGTTAGGTCTTCACGGCTCGAGGTTAACAATTAGATTAAGTTAGCTAACATATGAATCCAAAGACATAAAGAAGACACCAATAATACAAGAAGACACCAAAGACATAAAGATGACCCCAAACACTCCAATTAGCACATTAAATACATAAGTTACATACACCTTTTGATTAACTGGTTTTTATAATAATCTTTAGCCCATTAAACGAATTTACAAAGCATACCAGAAGTCCAAAATAAAATTCACCAAAAAATATTACAGAAGCATACACATCTTAGGACTCTATTTGAATTTTTTCAAAAATTATACGGGAAGTCACACATAACCCAAATATTACCCCAGTTAAAGGAGAGCTCCTAACTCCTTATGGTTTGAAAATGAAAAATCAAAAACCACTACTGAACTTAATTTCTGCAAACGCAGTTTTGACATATCGTCGCACAAAATTCAAAAATACGACCAAATCAACTTGAAATCACTCCAAACCAATTGGAAAACTTTACTAAGACATTAAGCTGAGTTTACAAACAAAAATCATGAATTTAACCTTTACCAAACTCGACCCATAACAGTTACAAGTTCGACCATCAATTCTGTCCCAAATCAAACAACTCAAAACAAACCCTAATCATCATACTAATCATCATCAATCATCATCATAAACATGTTATCATCATCAACCATTAAAAACAAATAAGAATTCTATCATCATACAAGTCGACATACATACATCCCATATTCAATTTCGTATCAATTTAATTAACCAAACAGATTACATGTATACCAATTCAATCTACACATGAAACCAAAGGCATCCATGACACAATAATATTCATTCAAATTAACAACAAAAATTATCCATGGTGTTGGGGGGGTGGCGGCCAACAATTTAGAAACAAAACAAAATCCATTTTGATCCACAAAATCACATCTAGGTGTACAAACATCACCACAAACATGTTTTGTGAAAACGTAGAGGGGGGGTGAATACGTTACCGTTTAAAAACTTTTACTACTTGTTGTATCAAATGTCCATTTTTAGCTTGTTGTAATTATGAAAGGACGTTTCTTGTTGGTTTATGATCCAACATAACTTAATACATGTTATGCAACACAAGTACAAACAACAAGTCACAACACACACAATCACTAATGCAAACATCAAAGCAAAGGCCAATAAGTAAAGGAAAGTGAAACCATTCACGACACGAGTATTATCTGTTCGGCTACAAAGGACTCTTTTGTCCTTGTAGCGAACCACGATAAATTACTCGTGTCTGGAATGGTTTGCACTTTCCCTTTACTTATTGCTTTGCTTTGATGTTGCATTATGTGATTGTGTGTGTTGTTGCTTGTTGTTTGTACTTGTGTGATAAATGTATTAGTTATGTTTGGTCATAAACAACAAGAAACGTCTTTCATATTACAACAAGCTAAAATGGACATTTGATACAACAAGTATAAAGTTTTTAAACGGTAACGTATTCACCCCCCCTCTACGTTTTCACAAAACAGTTTGGTGGTGATTTTTGTAAACACCTTTAGATGTGATTTGTGGAATCAAAATGGATTTGTTTTGTTTCTAAAATTGAGTTGGCCGCCACCCCCCCAACACCATGATAATTTTTGTGTTAATTGATTGAATATTATGTGTCATGGATGGTTGGTTTCATGTTGTATGATTGAATTGGTATAACATGTACTAGTTTGGTTAATTAAATTGATACGAAATTGAATATGGATGTATGTATGTCGACTTGTATGTGATGATATGAATTCTATTTGTTTTAATGGTTGATGATCGATAACATGTTTATGAGATGATTGATGATGATTAGTTTATGATTAGGGTTTGTTTTGATTGTTTGATTTGGACAGAATTATGGTCGAACGTTGTAACTGTTATGGGTCGAGTTTGGTAAAGGTTAAATTCATGATTTTTTGTTTGTAAACTCAGCTAATGTCTTAGGTAAAGTTTTCCAATTGGTTTGGAGTGATTTCAAGTTGATTTTTTGTCGTATTTTTTTGAATTTTGTGCGACGATATGTCAAAACTGCGTTTGCGAAATTAGTTCGAGTGGTTTTGATTTTCACAACCATAAGGATGAGAGCTCTCCTTTAACTGGGGTAATATTTTTATGTGTGACTTCCCGTATAATTTTTGAAAAAATTCAAATAGAGTCCTAAGATGTGTATGCTTCTGTAATATTTTTTGGTGAATTTTATTTTGGACTTCTGGTATTTCTTTGTAAATTCGTTTAATGGCTAAAGATTATTTATAAAAACCAGTTAATCAAAAGGTGTATGTAACTTATGCTATTTAATGTGCTAATTGGAGTGTTTGGGGTCATCTTTATGCTTTGGTGTCTTTTGATATTATTGGTGTCTTCTTTATGTCTTTGGATTCATATGTTAGCTAACTTAATCTAATTGTTAACCTCGATCCTGAAGCCTAACTAATGTTTAAGAAACCCTAATCTTGGAAAATGCTCACTAAATGAAATCACTGCTTATCTAACTATGGAAACTTTGTTAAAAGGTAAAACTAACTATATTGAACATGTCTATAATTAGAAACTTGCTAATTTTGGAAACCTGCTATTTATGAAATCTGTATTTATGGAAAGTTACTATTTTGGAAACCTTCTAAAATTGGAAACCTTCTAAATTAAGGAAACTTACTAAAAATAGAAAGTCTTCTAAAACGCTTAAGCCACTTAATGTGGGAAGTTACTATAATATGGAAAGTTAACTAAAATAGAAAGCTGCTAAATATGGGAATTACTAAAAATGAAAGATAACTAAAAGAGGTAACTTTACATGATTTGAACTCTTCTTAATTGTAATCCTTCTATTCTATTTAGAGTTGTGAAACTGGAATAATCTTTCTCTTTCGTTTGATCTCCGTTTGTGTGACTCGGCTAAGGTTAGAGGATAATTCCGTACTCCTTTCATAGAGTTCATATTTTTCACTCTTGACTT
>LBNU01002776.1:2074-22684 GCA_014162995.1 Artemisia annua | reverse complement strand
AATTTGATCACATTGTACCTGTTAGTGCCCTAGTACCCTTGTTTTTTTTTTTGCTAAATTTTAAAATTTTTTCAATAAAAAGAAGTGCTTTGTACACAAAAAAATGAAAAAATGATGAAAATATAAAAAATAGAATAAGTGATTTAGTCTTGATTAGGCTAGAACAAGGGGAATCCTGACTCTGCCAGAGTGTTGATCTGGCTACTTCCTTAACTATTAGACTAAGTTTTTACGAATTGTGCAAATGAAAATGCTAAGCGTAGAGTAGTTGGTTCTCTTTAGAGCTTATATCAGTAATCTATGGCTTTTTCTCCCAGTAGCTCCTGACTTAAATGCGTGCTGTTTTCAAACTTTTGACCGTCGAAATCGTTTTCTTATGTAAACAAGTTTTTATGCAACGTTAATATAGAGTACTAGTTCAAATTTTTATTTAAATTTTGGAACAAGCATACTTTCCGTAAAATTGAATAAAATTGCAAAGTGAAGCAAGTAAAATTGCTAAATGATGCAAAAGTGAAATAAAAAGTATGTTATGTTATTAGTAAAAAAAATGAAAAAAAATGATGAACATATAAAAAATAGAATAAGTTGTTTAGTCTTGATTAGGCTAGAACAAGGGGAAACCTGACTCTGCCACAGTGTTGATCTGGCTGCTTCCTTAACTATTAGGCTAAGTTTTTACGATTTGTGCAAATGAAAATGCTAAGCGTATAGTAGTTGGTTCTCTTTAGAGCTTATATCAGTAATCTATGGATTTTTCTCCCAGTAGCTCCTAATCTGATCTTAATACGTGCTGGTTTTCAAACTTTTGAACATTAAAATCGTTTTGTTATGTAAACAAGTTTTTATGCAACGTTAATATAGAGTACTAGTTCAAATTTTTATTTAAATTTTGGAACAAGCATTGTAACACCCCAACCCGATAAGGGTAGAAGCACTACATTATGGTGACATATCAAAGCATATACAGACATACAACATAAGTAATACAAAAGAATTTCAAAGGTTACAAAGGAATAAACTGAAATACAAGGTTACAAATGAAAGCAATAATGAAATACTAAATGTGAAATGCAAATCTCTTCTAGTCAACTCTACTCCAGAATATAGCAATCAAGGTGAAGTCCAACTAATTCTTAAGCACTCTTCACTCATATCCCAGCTTCCCTCTAAAACCTGCCGCGGGAAAAGAAACGCGGCTGAGCTTAAAAAGCTCAGTGAACAGATATAAACAAACAAAAACTAATAACAAAAGGAATACGAAGTGGAACGACATAAGTCCAAACGAACCTGCTGAGAAAGAAATCAAGAATAAGGAAACAAAACGAGAACAGAATATGTTGCAATGGCTAAGTGCACAAGGTTTAATATGGAAGTAATGTAAAAAAAATAAGAGTAAAGGTAAATGTAAAGGTAAAGGTAAAAGGTAAAAGTCAATGTAAGGTCTATTCAGTATCTCAATCCCGTGCCTAGAAACAGAACAGAACAGATCATAACATAAATGGTCTCATATGATATCCAGAGGGGAGACCTCAGAATATCAAATGTAAATCAGAGGGGTTGCCTCAATGGGTTGTGAAGGACGTGTATTGCACACACAGCCACATTCACCAGATAACAGATAACAATAACATATAACAGATAACAGATCTAGGATGCATCCATATGCCCCCACAGAAATCAGTTGGCCATAATAAATAAATAAAGCGCGCATACATATAACAGAAAGGGGACGGTGTGGAAAATCACTCGACCACACAGGAGTCATAACATCGGTGCATCAATGCTATGGACATGGAACCCCCATGCCTAGTGATAGCCCGGGTATTAATACTGAATAGGTCAAAGGTAATTCAATAGTTCATATTAGATGGTTCATAAAATACAGATTCAAATAATAAATGGGTATCATAGCAGTGGCATAGGGAATCCTAAACAAGCAAAGGTTCGTATCAATGGTCCAAGGTTTACAAATGTGAAAGTATTATAAGAACTTATTTGAAAAACTTAGCAATTCATTTTAAAACATGGTTATCATGACAGTATTTCCTTAAAAACGGTTTTTAGCAAAGGTTATTTAAACCTCCATTTAGAAACTGACATGTTGTCATATTTTTAGAAATTAATTCAAATAGTTTTATCTCATATTACCAAGTTATATTTTCAAAAGAGTTTTCAGACAAAATATATCAATGAACCAAAGATGTCAGATGTACCAAGGTTAGAAATCATAATAGCGGTAGGGAATGAAACATAGTAATGAGAAGCCAAAGTAAAAGTTTGGCAAAGGTCTAAGTCATCAGGATATCAAAGGTTCAAAATCAAGGGTTCACACTTTAAATAGTTCAAAGGTTCATAGCAAAGGTTCAATTCGAAAGTTTATATCAATTCTTCATTTAAAGAAATATTTTAATAGTGGCTTTCATAAAAGTGATCTTTAATGACGGTTTTCATAAAGATAGTCTTTAAAAGTAGTTATCATTAAAGTTAATAAAATTCCATATAAATGTGGTATCATATCGTGCTCATAAGCATCATTTTAAAATAGGCTTTTCTCAAAACATTTTCATAAAATAATCACTAAAGGTTTCCACATCCAGTTATAATATTAAATGCACTTCCCAAGTTTCAAGGGTTCATGGACTGAAGTCACAAAGGTAATGAACGGACTATATCAAGTGTCATATCATTAGGGTCATAATGAACGAATATCAAATAGATCATAAATGAGAATATCAATAGCAGGGAATCATAGCAGAGGTACAGAGAGGTCATGTCTAAATAGTGAATCAAAGTCAAGTAATCATATTAAGATTCATAACAGAGTTCAAGTCAAGGTTCAAATCAAGTAATTATAACATACGCTTCATGACAAGGATCAGATCAAATGGGTCATATCAAAGGTTCATTAATTTAGGTAAACATAACAGGGTTCAATATAGTATATATAACAGTTCAATATTGGAAAGTCATCAAAAGAAGGCTCAGAGCAACATAGCATAGTCAAACAAGCAGTCAAAGATAGGAAAAGAATCATGAGAAACCTTTACTGAAAAGGTCAGAATATCTGTACCTTAACGCGTATGAAAGGAAAGCAAATGAATGAACGAACACAAGAAAACAACGTCACGCCTCTTCAAATGATCTACACGAAATAGGGATCACTTAATACTTATATGTTTATTTCATAAGTTATAAATGGTCTTTAATGATTTATACTTATAGTTATATTCATAACTCATTTTAGGCTTATTTTACAATTCTGGGTTAGTTTCTTATGAATTTTAAGACACATCAAATGAACTCCAGAGACTCTCCCAATTTTTCCTGAGGTTCCCACATAAGTTAGGTAGTAACNCTGGTAGACAGTTCTATGGTCTGGCCGTGTACTTCGTTACGGAGGTAGTTGTCGTTGTTTCCTCTGGTGGAGTATGTAGTTTCGGGTTGGATTTGTGTGTCGCAGTCATTGCGAGTTGTCACTAGTGCTAGTGGGCGGAATGTGTTGTTCAGTTATGTTCCTGGACTTAGGGGCGCAAGCCATTAGGATTTAGGTTGGGATCTGTTAGGGTGGCCTTGATAAATTTTGATTCACTGGACTTGACGACTAGAGTATGGACCTCATAAGGGCCAGTATTATGTGAGGCTGGGTATGTATGACGCCCTGGATCAATCGTGGATAATACTGACGTTCATATAAGTGCACTTATTGGGTGTTCAATAGGAATATTCCTTTGGAGGTATGCCTTTTGGAGAAGCCTTTAGACGTATCTGGTTCGTGTGGGCGACTATCTGCGATTAGTAAGACTTATTGAGGTCCTTTGAGCCCATACGTTTGATCTGCCTTATCGACCGTACGATCTTGATATACTTGAATCTGTCGAGGGATATGGTTGTTGACTTTGTCGATCTTGATTTTATGATCTTAGGTTTTGCTTCCATCGTAGAGCCTTTCGTATTGTCCGATGCTATCGATTGAATTAGCTTTTATTAGTGATGTATGGCCTTGTTCTTTGGAGGGTACACATGCGTGTTCCTTACTATATACGGTTTCGATCGGTCTGTGAGACGCTGTTACTTGGTTGGTTTTTGAAATAAAGGATCGAGAATTATTGTGAGAGACAAGATTTGGACCATGTTGTGATTTGCTTGTTACGTTTCGGGGGAGGTTTCCTATCGTCAAATCTACCTCCTCAGCTTGTCGCATAGGGTTCAGTAACGTCTTCCGCGCTATCTCTTCCGAGCGGGGATTCAGCCCTTATCATTCTTTGCCATGGCGACATCCTCTATTCGGTTTAATTTGAAGCACTTGAGCAAATATTCTCCGATGTGAAACGAGAAAACCTTCTGTAGATCGCAAGATTTCACGGCGTCATGAGAAAACCTAGTTTTTCATGTTTTAGCATTGATACGTCCTCATTTCGTTACATGTCCAATTTCGCGGGACTAAATTTCTCTTTTTTAGGAGGGGAAAGTTGTAAGAACCACTAAATTTTAAAACATAATTTTCGTCTAATTTTGAAATTTTCCCTAAAGTATGGACAGATTTAATTATAAAACGCGAAAGTAACTAAACATAGCGCATATATCCAATAAATGCAAAACTAACTCTCACAAATGATATTTTTAACAATAATTGGATTTCAACAACGTATTTATGTAACCTAAAAATAAAATTTGGAAGGATCATGTTTACGCCGACACCGAACTTTAATTGGGGCCGTTTTTTACTACGTGTTCCATAAAAACAAACAGCTGACCCAACTAAATTGGCCATGACCTCCCCATTGGCCTTTCCCCTCGCTTTACAGCCCACTGTTGAGGTGGCGGCGAAGGCAGGAAGGAGAATAAAAAGGGAGGCGGGTTGTTACTCGTCTTCCTCATCTGTTACGCTCCAAAAAAGAAGGAGAGAAAGGAGAGAAGAGAGAAGGAAAGAAAAGAAAAGAGACCGGCCGTGAACCCCTAGACCAAAAAAGTGAGCGGCCCAGATTTTATTGAGCAATCTCCATCGTTTTCCAAGGCTAGCAAGGAGGTCCCATAAGGTTGTTATTAAGCTCTTTGATTCGTGCTTGGGTGCAAGGGAGGTGTTGGGGAATTTGATTTGGGGAGTCGTTTGGATTTGTAGCCGAGAATTTAGGGCTTGTTTGTTTCCGGTTTTCTTTTTTTCTTTGTTTCTCTCGAATTGTCCAAGAGTATCAACCTCATTCCTTGTTCATGTTAATCTTCATCATGTACTTTGCTGATGTTCCTTGTTCCTTCTTTGAATCGCCTGAATATATATAAGAAACAAATCGTATAAAAAAGTTTACATAAAATCATACAATAACGATTTTGGATTTAGGGGTTTTGATAGAATCTTGTTGGGTTTGATCTTTGTGAGATAATATGTAATATGTTAAAATGGATGTTTTAAAAATACGGCTCTTAATAATCAAAAAGTAATGATGTGCTAACGATTTGAAACCCTAGTTAATTAACTATGGGTCAATTAGGTTGTTTATAAGGGGTTGAGCCACCATCATTACTGGTTGATATTAAGGCTGTATTTTAAACTCATTTTAACATATTAATATATACTCACAAAGATCACCCAACAAGCATTCTTCAAAACCTAATCCAAATTCGTTAATTTATGATTTATGTAAACTTTTCTATACCGATTGTTTCTGTATATTTATTTAGGCGGATTCAAAAGAAAGGTACAAGGAACAAAATCAAGCACGACATGATGAAGATTAACCATGAAAAGAAATGAGCGTGTGATACCTTGGGACGAAGTTCGACGAGAACAAAGAACAAAAGAAAACCGAACCAAACAGCCCTAATTCTCTGCCTACAAACCAAACCGACTCCGAAATCAATTCACCCAACACTTCCTTGCACCAAAGGCACGAATCAAAGACATTACAGTAAACACCTTTAGGACCTCTTGCTAGCTGAAAACGAATGGAAATATGCCTTCAAATAAAATCTGGGCGCCACTTTTTTCCTAGGGTTTAGGGTTTTTTTTTTTTTTTTTTTTTTTTTTTTTTTTTTTTTTTTGAAGCGTACAGAGTGAGGAAGAGATACACCGGTCCCTTTTTATTTTTGTGTGGATCAAATGGGCTTAAGGAGGGAAGGCCAAGGGAGGTCATGGGCTCAATTTAGTTGGGTCACTTGTTGTTTATGGAACACGTAGTAAAAGAAAACGGCCCAATTAAAGTTCGTGTCGCGTAACATGATCCTTCAAATTTTATTTTAGGTTACATAAATATTTTGAAATTCCAATTATGTTAAAAATATCATTTGTGAAGTTTAGTTTCATTTATTTGGATATATGGCTTATTTGTTTAGTTACTTTCGGTTTTATAATTAATCGTGTCCATAACTTAGGAAAATTTCAAATTAGACGTAAAATTATGTATTTAAAATTTAGGGTTTTACAACTCTTCCCTCCTAAAAAGAAAATTTCGTCCGCGAAATTGACATGTAACGAAATGAGGACGTATCAATGCAAAACATGAAAACTAGGTTTCTCATGACCCTATCTTGTCGATCTAAGATGGTTTTCCGTTTCACATCGGAGAATATTTCAAGTGGCTTCAAATTAAACGAATAGAGTGTCGCATGCAAAGAATGATAAGGGTGATCCCCTCGGAAGAGATACGCGGAAGACGTTATGAATATGCGACAGCTGAGGAGGTAGAGTTAGACGATAGGAAACCTCCCCCGAAACGTACAAGAATCACAAATGGTCCAAATTTGGTTCCACATAATTCCGATCCTTATTCAAACCATCCAAGTAACGGTCTCACAGACGTGAAACGTATAAGTAATAAAACGCATGTGTACCCTCAGAAGAACAATGGCATACATACTAATAAAAGATAATTCAATCGATAGCATCGGACAATAGAAAGCTCTACGATGAAAAACCTAAGATCATAATCAAGATACAAAGTTCAACAAACATATCCTCGAAGATTCAATATATCAAATCGTACGGCGATAAGGCAGATCAAACGTATGGGTCGAAAGGACCTAAAGTCTTACTAATCGCAGATAGTCGCCAACGGAAACAGATATCTAAGGCTTCTCCAAGGCATTCCTCAAGATATCCTATGAACACAATAAGTGCACTTATATGACGTCAGTATTATCACGTTGATCAGGCGTCATAATACCAGCCTCACATAATATGCCCTTATGATGGTCATACTCTATCTCAAGTCATGAATCAAAATTTATAAGCCACCTAACAGTCCAACTAAATTCCTATGGTTGGCCCTAGTCAAGATCAATAATGAAACAAAGTCGGCAAGACAAGTGAAACTCGCAATGATGCAACAAAATCAAGAAATATAACCAAGAGGAAAACGAAACTACTCGTAAGAGTAACGGAAATCATAGAATGTCTATCAGATGTAAGGTACGTCGTCAAAAGAGTCAATCCATTCATAACATAAATTTCAAGGTTCCAATCTTGAGTAGTCGGTCCATGGTTGTCCATCAGCTCATAGGATGAAAAGAAAAACAATAAACTTGAGTCTGGTTCCTCAAGCCTTCAGCAGTTCTTCATGGAATTATGGTACGGAATTGCGAATCTTCGTCATGATCACAGAGCATCCTGCCATCCGCAAGTCTGCTTCTGCTCTCAATTCATCTTAGTACAACTAAAATGAATAGAGAAGCAAGATTGCGGTCTTCGACAGGTCTTCTATCACAGCTCCAGGTTTTAAGTTAACACACTGCTGCCAACTCCAGGTCACGTGCTAATAGTTCGTCTAGTTGTCTTGATACCCAAACCAAAAATCTCCACGTGCTGCATGAGGTATACTCCGTTGATGGTAAGTCAGTCGTGAACATCTTCTATAGTAACAGATTTGAGTGGTCGAGAGTCATCAAAACCAAGTAGAACGAAGTAAATCATTAAAGGCCGCACATCGGATACGGAAGTCTATGGTAGCTTAAAGAATAGCCAGCCAATCCATAACCAAAAGACCTCAAAGTCAATTACATCAAGGGTAAACAGATGAATACGGTTATCAAAACAAATTGATAGTTCATATCTCATAATCAAGCACAAAGTTCATCAAAAGCGTTGAGATAGATAAGCGAACAGTTCAAAGTGTTGGGATCTGGTTAGCTCATTAGCACAAATGATAGGTAGAGTGTGTATCATCGGTAATACAAACATCGTATGGTTGTCAAAATTGAAATGTACGGAATATCAATTGTTGGCATCATCATGCTCAGCTAACAATTTCATAAGGGGATATTATCAAAATCATAACCTTCAAAGGGAACTGATTAGCAGACAAGGTCTACCATTCAAAGGGAGGGAACAAATCTCCTACATCCATGGTTAATAAATATTAGAGTTCTCGTAGGGAAGAATTGGATTATGCAAAGTCAAGTAGTATCAAACGACACCTTGTATCTAACATAAGTATGAAATTCAAAGAATGTGTCAAACACATTATGGTTGAATAATCTTCAGAACGATCGGAAAGGTATCAAAATGTTTATCAAGCAAATCGGAGATGGAGATCAAAATCAGTAGTGAAACTCGATGGCGTAAGGTATCAATGTAGTGTCCGGAGTATTCCAACTTACTTGGAAATCAAACATGGGATGTGAGACTTCTAACTTATGAGGCACCAGTTCTTATAAGGCTTAAAGGCAAAGGCAAGAATCAGAGTAATGCGGAAGCAAGTGTCACAAACGTAGATATCCTAGTCTACCCATTCCTCACCGGTCAAAACTTATGCTCCTACGGGGAGATCTTACGGAAAATATCAAAGGTTATCTTGTGAGCGCCTACAGTGGAAACTTAGTGGTCCAAACTCCACAGGTCAAGGTTTAATGTAGTACAAGTCGTAGCCTGGGCTCTGATACCATAATTGTAACACCCCAACCCGATAAGGGTAGAAGCACTACATTATGGTGACATATCAAAGCATATACAAACATACAACATAAGTAATACAAAAGAATTTCAAAGGTTACAAAGGAATAAACTGAAATACAAGGTTACACATGAAAGCAATAATGAAATACTAAATGTGAAATGTAAATCTCTTCTAGTCAACTCTACTCCAGAATATAGCTATCAAGGTGAAGTCCAACTAACTCTTAAGCACTCTTCACTCATATCCCAGCTTCCCTCTAAAACCTGCCGCGGGAAAAGAAACGCGGCTGAGCTTAAAAAGCTCAGTGAACAGATATAAACAAACAAAATCTAATAACAAAAGGAATACGAAGTGGAACGACATAAGTCCAAACGAACCTGCTGAGAAAGAAATCAATAATATGGAAACAAAACGAGAACAAAATATGTTGCAATGGCTAAGTGCACAAGGTTTAATATGGAAGTAATGTAAAAAAAATAAGAGTAAAGATAAATGTAAAGGTAAAGGTAAAAGGTAAAAGTCAATGTAAGGTCTATTCAGTATCTCAATCCCGTGCCCAGAAACAGAACAGAACAGATCATAACATAAATGGTCTCATATGATATCCAGAGGGGAGACCTCAGAATATCAAATGTAAATCAGAGGGGTTGCCTCAATGGGTTGTGAAGGACGTGTATTGCACACACAGCCACATTCACCAGATAACAGATAACAATAACATATAACAGATAACAGATCTAGGATGCATCCATACGCCCCCACAGAAATCAGTTGGCCATAATAAATAAATAAAGCGCGCATACATATAACAGAAAGGGGACGGTGTGGAAAATCACTCGACCACACAGGAGTCATAACATCGGTGCATCAATGCTATGGACATGGAACCCCCATGCCTAGTGATAGCCCGGGTATTAATACTGAATAGGTCAAAGGTAATTCAAAGGTTCATATCAGATGGTCCATAAAATACAGATTCAAATAATAAATGGGTATCATAGCAGTGGCATAGGGAATCCTAAACAAGCAAAGGTTCGTATCAATGGTCCAAGGTTTACAAATGTGAAAGTATTATAAGAACTGATTTGAAAAACTTAGCAATTCATTTTAAAACATGGTTATCATAACAGTATTTCCTTAAAAACATTTTTAGCAAAGGTTATTTAAACCTCCATTTAGAAACTGACATGTTGTCATATTTTTAGAAATTAATTCAAATAGTTTTATCTCATATTACCAAGTTATATTTTCAAAAGAGTTTTCGGACAAAATATATCAATGAACCAAAGATGTCAGATGTACCAAGGTCAGAAATCATAATAGCGGTAGGGAATGAAACATAGTAATGAGAAGGCAAAGTAAAAGTTTGGCAAAGGTCTAAGTTATCAGGATATCAAAGGTTCAAAATCAAGGATTCACACTTTAAATAGTTCAAAGGTTCATAGCAAAGGTTCAATTCGAAAGTTTATATCAATTCTTCATTTAAAGAAATATTTTAATAGTGGCTTTCATAAAAGTGATCTTTAATGACGGTTTTCATAAAGATAGTCTTTAAAGTTAATAAAATTCCATATAAATGTGGTATCACATCGTGCTCATAAGCATCATTTTAAAATAGGCTTTTCTCAAAACATTTTCATAAAATAATCACTAAAGGTTTCCACATCCAGTTATAATATTAAATGCACTTCCCAAGTTTCAAGGGTTCATGGACTGAAGTCACAAAGGTAATGAACGGACTATATCAAGTGTCATATCATTAGGGTCATAATGAACGAATATCAAATAGATCATAAATGAGAATATCAATAGCAGGGAATCATAGCAGAGGTATAGAGAGGTCATGTCTAAATAGTGAATCAAAGTCAAGTAATCATATTAAGACTCATAACAGAGTTCAAGTCAAGGTTCAAATCAAGTAATTATAACATAGGCTTCATGACAAGGATCAGATCAAATGGGTCATATCAAAGGTTCATTAATTTAGGTAAACATAACAGGGTTCAATATAGTATATATAACAGTTCAATATTGGAAAGTCATCAAAAGAAGGCTCAGAGCAACATAGCATAGTCAAACAAGCAGTCAAAGATAGAAAAAGAATCATGAGAAACCTTTACTGAAAAGGTCAGAATATCTGTACCTTAACGTGTATGAAAGGAAAGCAAATGAATGAACGAACACAAGAAAACAACGTCACGCCTCTTCAAATGATCTACACGAAATAGGGATCACTTAATACTTATATGTTTATTTCATAAGTTATAAATGGTCTTTAATGATTTATACTTATAGTTATATTCATAACTCATTTTAGGCTTATTTTACAATTCTGGGTTAGTTTCTTATGAATTTTAAGACACATCAAATGAACTCCAGAGAGCCTCCCAATTTTTCCTCAGGTTCCCACATAAGTTAAGTAGTTACTCAAATTTTTGTAGATTTTATTAGTAAGTGTAAGTATCCTTTAAAAATTCACCTTTCCAGACCTACCCAGAAAAATAACTGCACCAACACACAGAAAGTTTGCGTTTGGTTAGCCCATTTATACTCTTCAGAAAAATCTACAAAAATTCCAGGAAGTCACACATATCCTATATTTAACCACTGTAAAAGGAGAGACCTTAACACTTTATAGTTTGAAAATGAAAAATCAAAAACTGATACTGATTTTCAGACCCGGTTTACTCAGCTTTGACACTTAATCTTGTAAAAATCAAAAAGCTTACCTCCCAACCTCCAATCACCATGAAATTTATATTTTCAGAAACTAGACAAATATTACTTATGTTTAGACTCAAAATCGCCCAAAACACATTTTTTAACATTAACTTATGACCCTTGCAAGACGACCTATTTTCGGGACAGCATGCTGTTGAGACAGAAACAACACAACCCTAGTCCTTTTTAAGCCATATGACCAATCATTAATTTCTAGGGTTTCTCCAGGTTTTAGTAGCCTTATTAAATGTCTTATAAATGAACTCATTAGGGTTTTAACAACACAAATTAGGGCTGCAACACAATTGTGAGTCGAGCACAATTAAATCAAGGGTCGATCATATGGAGTTCCCATTCGTTATTTTATGTATAGATCGATTCATATGGTTAAGAATTTATAGAGTTTCATGTGATGAAAAATAATATGATGTCATGTGAGTTTATCACGTCTACATGCATATCTATTTCGTTTTCGTCTTAGCCGATTTACACAACAAACATAACATGAAATCTTTACGTGGAAGGACATCAAATGAATGATAAGAAAAGAACTAGATAAGGTTTTACCCCTTGTGATTGTTGACAGTACAGAACAACGAGGACGAGGGATCAGATCGAAAGAAACCGAGCAACACAAAACCCNTGCACTTGGTGAAAATTCGTCCTTTAGGGTGGAGGCTTGATATTCACCATGGTACGTTGGTAACAATTCTTCCTTTAAGGTGGAGGCTAGAATTGTACCTTTATTTTGGTGGAAATTCGTCCTTGAGGGTGGAGGCTCGATTTGCACACGGTGACAATTCTTCCTTTAAGGTGGAGGCTAGAATTGTACCTTTATTTTGGTGGAAATTCGTCCTTGAGGGTGGAGGCTCGATTTGCACACTTAGAACTAAGCCAAAGTGGTCTTATTTAGAATAGAAATCAAGCCTTAGCCTCCAAGCAAGTTTCTTGGGCACAAAGTGTCATAAAATGGCAGTAAATGGAGTTATTATGTAGACTTGATTGGACTTGGGGCTTAATGGCACTTAAATTAGCATTAAAAATAACTTGGGGAGGTCAGAATCATCCATCCGAATCGGTTGGATTCCATCCCGATCGGATGGATGAGACATCTAGCTCCATCCGAATCGGATGGGCTCCATCCGATCGGATGGATGCATTTTGGCAGAAAATGGAAAACTTCAAAGTTGTAGATCTTTCTCATAGCTTTCCGTGGCCAAAAACGGGAGGTCAAACGGAGTCCGTATGCTCAACTTATGGCCAAAATGGTGAAGGTGTGTCGGGAACAACGAGTCTTCCATTAATTCTTCGTTTTAGCTTCTTTTCTTTATTTCACTTCTCGTTTTCCTTCTTGTACTTTATTCTTGAGTCTTTGGAGTGACAACTTCATGACTTTTATCTTCTCGAATATACTCCAAGAGACTTTCATTTGTCGGGAATTCTTCGTACATGCATAAATCTTCGTATATTGATCGTTTTTACGTCTTTTTCTGTATTTTCCTTACTTTGAGCTTCCATGAACCTAAAATACGAATTATGCTCAATTAAGTACCATAAGTTCATAAAAGTGACCATAAAATCCACAATAACGCGACTAAAAACATGTTAATTTTGAGCGTTATCAAATCCCCCACAAATGAACTTTGCTTGCCCTCAAGCAAATCTAAGAAAAAAAAATTAAAATGCATAACTAAATGACAAAATGAAAAAAAATTGAAAATTCTATGAAAATCTAGAAAATACCGATTTTTTTTTTTTTTGAACATAACACATATATATAAGCGAAAATGAGCGCAAACTCCCCCACACTTAAGGGTTTGCTTGCCCTCAAGCAAATATTAAGAAAAAATAAAAATAAATCCACATGGTGCATGAAAAGTGATTATTAAAAATATGATGCAAATCTACCAAGTACAAGTACGAGATACGATTCATCGTTTTAAGCTTTAGTGGTGAAAAACCGAGATGTTTGACAATACCCATAGATTTTATTGCTTGATTAACATTTCTAAACACCTCACGAAAAAGAAACTAAGTATAATTCACTCAATCACTCATTAATTTAGGTAGTGGAGTATATAAGATAAATCACACTCATTGCTCAGTCATGATCCGTTTATTACCATAGGCTTGTACAAGAAACAAAACTCCACCGATTGGCGTAAGCACCAAGTGTAAACATCTAAAGAGGACTTTTATTGGGGTTGTAACATTCAGGCTAAGGGTTAATAAAACCTTCGTGCAAATATCTTGTGTAAATCGTAATAGATCGCTGCCACGAATTCTAGTATCACCAAATAACGGATGGTCACTAAGGATAACCTTAGTTCGCTAGCACGTTTTCTAGATCCTCATGAACTCGGATGGTCACTACATGTCAATACACTTAATAATAGCACTATGTCAAAAAGGTAAGGATAAGGCATGGGAATATTTATGAAATTGGTTTTTAAAAGAAAAATAAAGTCAAGTCTAATACCCATTGTTGCTAGTTACGAACAAACCACAAATCCCATAAATGATTATAGTTACAATCTTTTTCTTCTTCAAACCTTCACATACCGATATATCGATTCGCCATAACAATATTCTTCATACTTAGCAAATTGGCTAACAACATATCACAAAACTTTCTTTCTCCATCTCCACATATAATAATATAGCTCATTGGCTATAATTATCATCACATATATATTTTCCCCCTTTTTTTTCGATGACTTATTCTTTTTTTTTTCACTTTTTTTTCCCTTCACATACACCAGATCTCCCCCACACTTCGCATAAGCATACACCACAAAAATACAAATAAGAAGCTGCAGTCTCCGTCTTTGTCGGAATGGCACACACAAACAACAAAGTGTGTCTAACTAATAATCATCAAAAACAATCCAACATACCAAGCAACTAGCAACCCACCGTTTAGACTTTGACAAGGGGTTGGCTAAGGTTTAAAGTGTAAAATATTTTTGTATTTTTCTGGATGTAATCAAAGAAAAGGAATGGCTCAAAGGGTGAAACTAAGGGTATCTAGCGTTAAAAATAAACGCTAATAAACGGGTTCCAAATACGAGGATAACTAACCGATGTGGTTAGCAAAAATTTGTTTTGTAAACGGATGGCCATTTGGTTTTATTCCTATTGTTGCCTCTTTATCACACGAATACACTTATATCACACGAATGCGATCTTACAGCGGTCTGGTAATGATTTACAAGTACAAGTTCTAGAATAAATAAAATCACCGGCACACTCATAGCAAAAGATTCAAGCATAAAAGATGTATGCTATATATGAAACAGGCTCAAATCCTCACAATTTAGTGGAAAGGGCTATAATATGTGCTAGCAAATGTTATCGATCCCAGAATGGATTGCAATATTAATCGGGACACATCTCGAATTTTTCAAAATTACCGATTTCACCAGTGGATTAATCTATTTATTCTAATATATTATCCTAAAAGCGTGAAAACAACTAGATCACAAGGGCAAACAAATATACAATATTTTAAATCGGCCCAATAATTAGACATTTTAAAAATGAGTTTCGTTTTCCATTATTTTACTTTCCCCCACACTTAAGTTAAGCATTGTCTTTAATGTGAAAAATAAACTTCAAAGCATGTAAAGTAGGGAAATAAATAAATAGATAGTCCAAGAGAAACGAAACTTCCCGGGCCGTAGAAATCGCGATCAAACTCCATATGATAAGGTGCTAAGCATGTGAGATCAATCGATTTTGCTTCCAACAAAACATCAACACACCAAGTATAAAGTCACCAATAATCCAATCTCCAAGAGCTTATTAAATCTGCAAAACAAACTAAACTACAAAAACGCGTAAAATCCTAAAACTCACTTTCGTAGGCATCACGGTTGCATTTAGCGTATGCAACAAGCCTTTTAAACCCCTCGGTGACCCGAGTGGACGAGTGAAGTCTCGTGAGGGTTTCCAGTGAACATACCCACAAAGTTCAAAACATTTTATTTAAAAAACAACAAGTACTTATTTATTTACAACGTACTAAATTAACAAATAGTAAAGCCGAGTTTAAGTAGAATAAAGGAAATGATACTCTTGCAAAAACAAAAAGACACTTAAAACATAAACAATCTAAACACAAACACATAAGAACAAAATACGAAAAATGAAAAATAACTAAACATAACACTAAAATTAATATTTAAATAAGCAACTAAGCAATATTAGCACTTACTAAACATTAACTAACATAAACCAAACATCAAATACTAAAGAAAACACAAAATAACAAAACTAAAAAATTTTACCGAGACATCCAACCGATCGGTTGGAATTTAAAAACTTTTACGAGAGCTCCAACCGTTCGGATGGAAATCCATCCGTTCGGTTGGTTTTATGCAAAACACCCAACCGAATCGGATGCGGGCAGCATCCGATCGGTTGGATCGAACCTGTAAAAAAATTTTTTTTTTTTTTTTTAGAACCAAGTTTTACTAAAAACTTTTATTGACAAAATAAAATAAAAACGAAAACACTAACATAAACACACAAGTAAATAAACACATAAACACATATATACAAACATCAAGAACATAATACGACACTAAAGAAAAAAAAACAAACATAAACAAATAAGAGCACGATCACATAAAACAAAAATCACATAGACGCAAGCAAACACAATTAGTCACGTAACAAAAATTAAAACAAGACGATCTAAACCAAGATAGTCTTATTAAAAATTTATACGAAACTAACAAACACACAAACAAAAGTAAACACACAAATATGCAAGAGATCACATAACTTATAATACTCAAACTCACAAAACAAGAAAAACATAAACAAAGAAAATTTTTGGGTCCGAAGCCTCCAACCGAATCGGTTACGGGTTGTGACCGATCGGTTGGATTGGTTTGGGTTGTCCATCCGATCGGTTGGAATTCCATCCAATCGGATAGACATTTCTGGTGGGTTTTGGTGGTTTTTTTTCCAACACTTTCGAGCATATTTAGGTAACAAAATTATAATGAGCATTTTTAAAATATGTGAAACCAAAACTCCAGCAACCTGCGCCAATAATTTGTTGCGGCGGTGCCGGAATAATGATCAAGCAAGAAAATATTATATCAATCAAGAAGACAATGAAACAAACACAAGAATACAAACACAATTCCCCGGCAGCGGCGCCAAAAACTTGATGTGCGTTTTGCCAACCATGTTTTAAAATTTATATAAACAAGAATTACCGGTTAACTAGGAACACATTCGGGCAAGTATACCCTAGTCAATTGTAGTATAGTAGTGGTAAGTCAAGGTCGTCCCAAGAGACTTGGTTGCACTCAAGTGTTGTTTGTTTGTTTAAGCAAGTAACAAGTTGGTGGTTATGATTGTCACGGATCAAACCACAATAATAATTAATCAAAACAATAAACGAGACAAATTCTTATTTAACCAAACTAGCTTGAGAATTACAATGATAAGAAACACGTGGAACTATAGCAACCACACTCTAGATAAACTATTCACCAATGTAAGTGAACAATTCCCAACTATTACAACCGAACATAAGTCTTTAACAAACATGGTAATCATAAGCATCATGAAATATAAAAGTAACAAAGTTTACCCAAAGTA
Source organism: Artemisia annua (assembly GCA_014162995.1). NCBI lineage: Eukaryota > Viridiplantae > Streptophyta > Magnoliopsida > Asterales > Asteraceae > Artemisia > Artemisia annua. The sequence goes on along the minus strand of LBNU01002776.1, from coordinate 5,456 downwards.
TGAATTACAATAGGCAAAGGTAGTGACAATTCTTCTTTAAGGGTGGAGGATAGAAATGCACTTGGTGAAAATTCGTCCTTTAGGGTGGAGGCTTGATATTCACCATGGTAAGTTGGTAACAATTCTTCCTTTAAGGTGGAGGCTAGAATTGTACCTTTATTTTGGTGGAAATTCGTCCTTGAGGGTGGAGGCTCGATTTGCACACGGTGACAATTCTTCCTTTAAGGTGGAGGCTAGAATTGTACCTTTATTTTGGTGAAAATTCGTCCTTGAGGGTGGAGGCTCGATTTGCACACTTAGAACTAAGCCAAAGTGGTTTTATTTATAATAGAAATCAAGCCTTAGCCTCCAAGCAAGTTTCTTGGGCACAAAGTGTCATAAAATGGCAGTAAATGGAGTTATTATGGAGACTTGGTCGGACTTGGGGCTTAATGGCACTTAAATTAGCATTAAAAATAACTTGGGGAGGTCAGAATCATCCATCCGAATCGGTTGGATTCCATCCCGATCGGATGGATGAGACATCTAGCTCCATCCGAATCGGATGGCCTCCATCCGAACGGATGGGTGCATTTTGGCAGAAAATGGTAAACTTCAAAGTTGTAGATCTTTCTCATAGCTTTCCGTGGCCAAAAACGGGAGGTCAAACGGAGTCCGTATGCTCAACTTATGGCCAAAATGGTGAAGGTGTGTCGGGAACAACGAGTCTTCCATTAATTCTTCGTTTTAGCTTCTTTTCTTTATTTCACTTCTCGTTTTCCTTCTTGTACTTTATTCTTGAGTCTTTGGAGTGACAACTTCATGACTTTTANTATGCTCAACTTATGGCCAAAATGGTGAAGGTGTGTCGGGAACAACGAGTCTTCCATTAATTCTTCGTTTTAGCTTCTTTTCTTTATTTCACTTCTCGTTTTCCTTCTTGTACTTTATTCTTGAGTCTTTGGAGTGACAACTTCATGACTTTTATCTTCTCAAATATACTCCAAGAGACTTTCATTTGTCGGGAATTCTTCGTACATGCATAAATCTTCGTATATTGATCGTTTTTACGTGTTTTTCTGCATTTTCCTTACTTTGAGCTTCCATGAACCTAAAATACGAATTATGCTCAATTAAGTACCATAAGTTCATAAAAGTGACCATAAAATCCACAATAACGCGACTAAAAACATGTTAATTTTGAGCGTTATCAAGCTCTTAACTCCTTATGGTTTGAAAATGAAAAATCAAAAACTGCTACCGATTTTCAGACCCGATTTACTCAGCTTTGACACTTAATCTTGTAAAAATCAAAAAGCTTATCTCCCAACCTCCAATCACCATGAAACTTATATTTCCAGAAACTAGACAAATAGTACTTATGTTTAGACTCAAAAATCAAGCAAAGAAACGTTGGTATCATCAAGATTTACCCCGTTCAATCTGACCCAAATTTTCTGTCAGAAACTGTTGTGACAACAACAAATCCCTAACCCCTTATAAACCCTAATTGACCCATATTAATTACTAGGGTTTCAAATCGTTAGCACATCATTACTTTGATTATTAGGGCCTGTATTTTAAACATCATTTTAACATATTAATATTATCTCACAAAGATCACCCAACAAGATTCTATCAAAAACCCTAATCCAAATTCGTTATTTATGATTTTATGTAAACTTTTTATACCGATTTGTTTCTTATATATATTAGGCTGATTCAAAGATGGTAACAAGGAACATCAAGCACGACATGATGAAGATTAACATGAACAAGAATGAGGTTGATACCTTGGACGAATTCGAGAGAACAAAGAACAAAAGAAAACCGAACCAAACAAGCCCTAATTCTCGGCTACAAACCAAACCGACTCCAAATCAATTCACCCAACACTTCCTTGCACCCAAGCACGAATCAAAGACCTTCAGAACACCTTAGGGACCTTCTTGCTAGCCTTGAAAACGAATGGAATTGCTCCAATAAAATCTGGCCGCCACTTTCTTTCTAGGGTTAGGGTTTTACTTTTTTTTTTTTTTTTTTGAAGCGTACAGAGTAAGGAAGAGATACACCAGTCCCTTTTTATTTTTGTGTGGATCAAATGGGCTTAAGGAGGGAAGGCCAAGGGAGGTCATGGGCTCAATTTAGTTGGGTCACTTGTTGTTTATGGAACACGTAGTAAAAGAAAACGGCCCAATTAAAGTTCGTGTCGCGTAACATGATCCTTCAAATTTTATTTAGGTTACATAAGTATTTTGAAATTCCAATTATGTTCAAAATATCATTTGTGTAGTTTAGTTTCATTTATTTGGATATATGGCTTATTTGTTTAGTTACTTTCGGTTTTATAATTAATCATGTCCATAACTTAGGAAAATTTCAAATTAGACGTAAAATTATGTATTTAAAATTTAGGGTTTTACAAGCATACTTTCTTAAAATCTGAATAATGTGCAAAATGAAGTAAGTAACATTGCTGAATGATGCAAAAATGAAATAAAAAGTATGTTATGTTATTAATAAAAAAAAAAGATGAAAAAAAAGATGAAAAAATGAAAAGAAAAGAAAAAATAAAAAATTGAGAAAAATGAAATGAAAAAGATGTGTTGAATAGAATTAAAATGTAAATTATGAATAAATGTACGAAACTTGCTTTTTCTTAAATTTAAATCGGAAGTTGAACTACTATTCGTTGATTTTGTATAAAGATTAAGCGGTAATTTAGAGATTGTTGATTTCAAAAGACCCCGAAAGCTCCGATACTATTCTCGAGGGTGTAAAAACCTAGCCTCCTAAGCTTCGGCTAAAAAGACAAGCCGAGAAGAAAGTCGCCACATGGAGTGATCTCATCTTTGCGTCTTTAATCTCTAAATGATCGCTTGTTGTTATCTATTTACTTTTAATTTTAACTTGTCGAGGAATATCAGAAATCTTTGAATCAAAATCCCGCCAATTCCGGTACTATTCTTCGTGGGGTGTCAAAAGCCTGGTCACCTAAAACCAACTGGTTTGGGATGTGCCGAGAAGAAAGCCGCTACATGGAAAAGGCCTTTTTGACTCTTAAATTTCTGAGGTTCCCGATGGGTTAGGATTGAACTTAAGTAAATAACAACCGTAATGATTGTCGATTTTTGTGGTCAAACTTTTGAAAATTAGCACACGCGCCTGATGAGACGAAAAATGTTACGTTTTTAGGGGTCGGTTTGAGTCCTAATTCGTATGTTTTTGGTTTGGATTTCACCCAAAGTCGTTTCTTTTCTCATTTTAGGTACTTTTGAAGGGAAAATCACAAAAGAAGCATGTTCGGGCGTTTTCGGAGTGTAAAAGTGCGGAAAATAACAAAAACTCAAAAGACCTTGAAGATTACAGAAGGTGACGCCGTCACACTATACAAGGTGACGCC